>JAJIBD010009827.1:0-116523 GCA_021461705.1 Cryptotis parvus
ATGTTATTTTGACATTTTAGCGTTTTCCACAGCAGAAATATGAATCTTGAAAAGGCTAGAAAATTCACTGCTGTCTAAACCAAGTTAGTGACTTACATTAGAAAGTCCTTAAAAAAGTAAATCTGCCTTAAGCACGCCCTCTTACCATGTTCACACTAACCTCTCCAAAGGAACAAAGGCAGAGTGGTGGGCTGGCAGCTCCTGCTAGACAGATGACCACTGCACTACTGCGGGCAGTCATCTTTTAGCCACGGCAAGCCAGGCCAACAGTAGGCGCTAGCACAGAAAGTAGAGGATTTTTTGTTTTTTGGGGGTCACACCTGGTGGTGCTCAGGGATAAGTCCTAGCTCTGCACTCAGGAATTACTCCTTCCAGTGCTGGGAACCTTACTGGATCCCAGGGATCAAACCAGGGTCAGCTGCATGCAAACACCATTATTCTGTTGCTATGGTCCCAAGGATTGGTATTGTTTTGGAAATTATTTGGTTCAAACATTAACACACTAAGCTATACACTAGCACTCAGACTAAGCATTTCCATTAGAATGGGAGCTTCATTTACAAGTGTGTGAAGTCACTGTCACTGTATCACTGTCTTAACATCTCTGTGAAGTCCTGTTGCAAGCAAGTATAGCCCAAGGGCATCTGCTTGTTCCAGGGACAGGAAGAGCCTCAAACCATTTTTCAGGTAATGGAACTGAGGTTCATAATTGTTACTAGTTTTTGGCATAACAAATAAAACATGGGTAGCTTGCCAAGCTCTGCCGTGTAGGTGGTATAGTCTCAGTAGAAAGCTCTCATCTCGGAGCACTACCGATGAAACTTAAAGGGGAAAGATCAGATTTTCTCTTGAAGTCACAGAAGTGTTATAAGCTGTGTACAAAAAGGCAACAGCAGAGTCTCCTACACCAGCGAGGTCTCAAGTCAGAGGCAGCTCTGCTCCCTGTGGACATATGGCAAAGTTAGGAGACCCTCTGACCATCACCCGGGCAAGGGCACACTACTGGCATCCAGTGGGTAAAGGCCAGGGACGTTACTAAATAACTAGGGCACTTGGACAGCCTCCAGGGCTAGCCACTGTCTAGCTCAGGGTGTTGAGTGTTGCCCTGTGGGGCACTATGAAAAATATTTTGTCACTATCAAATACTTCCCTGCTGGGACAGACGCCTCCTTAAACATGTTTTACTACAAAATGTGTCCACTGTCTATCACACCAAATTCTCTCCACAGCTCCTGAGAGGTGGCGGTGACTGATAATCTGCCATTTTACAGGAGAGAGTAAAAAGACGATTAGAGTAAGACAATCAAAGATGACTGTCTGGGTTCCACGACCCTAAGGTGGCAGGAAAGGGTCTCCACGTGCTGACAGTGGTCACCTCGGAAGGCGCCGTTGGCCATCAGCTGTGGAGGATGCGAAGAAAGTCTGGTTACTTTCGTGTATTCAGTCTTCAATTGCTTGAGAATATTTTTATTCATATGCTCTATATAATATAACATTCTTATTGCAGTACTATCAATTCACTCATGTAGACCGTAATTCCCTGCATTAAAGCGCATTCAAAATTGTGCAACTACTACTATTACTTATTTCTGAGCATCTTCATCACTCCGATGGCCTGTTCTCTTCAGGCGGAGATAATGCTGAAATGAAGGCTGGACCCCTTCTCCCTGGGCTCTGCCACGATGGCCACACCTCATCTCTTTTCAGCAATCTTCAAACCTGACGCCAGAGCAAGGACTTCCCTGCTGGGAAACGCTTATGCGCAGAATACAATTTCCGATATCCCTGGCCCCTGAGAGACCTGCAGCTCCTATCTTCAGGCTTGTCTCCCGCCAGCAAGCCCACGCCGGGGGTATGCCTGGACACTTGCCTTTCCTTTACCTGCTGAAGCTTACGGGCTGGTCATTCTTCAAAACTTGATGCAAACAAGCCAAGGCAGAGTCAGGGGGTGCCCAAGTCCATGGCGTAGCTCACTCTGTGCCCTGACCACTCTGTTCCTCCCACCCCGGGCTGTGAGGGCCCTCCAGGGCCGGCCCCACATTAAATTTACCTTTCAAGCTGCCTCACTTATCTGGGCAACAGAATAAACCCTTAATGTGTGCAAATGCCCGGGAGACGTTATAATGGATGACACCCGGCAAGCTCAAAGGTGAAAGGCGCAGCAGGTGTGAAGTGTGATGGTGACAAGGGCCGTCCCCAACCGGAACTGGGAGCGGGTCATCTCGCTAAGGCTGGTCAGCTGAGCGTCACCCCAACTCCACCATGAGACACCCAAGGGAGGGGCAGAGGGAGCCAGTGCTCATGTCTCCCGTCCTTCCTCTGGCCTCACGACGGGCGCTTGCAAGGTTTGAGGATTCCGCGAGGCCCTGCAAATAGTCTTCCCTGCTAAAGAGGGGGTGCGGGGAACCAGCAAAAGCCTCAACGACCCTCATCGGGGAACCAGGGAGTCCTGAGCCCTAGGTCTGGCTCGGCTTCTCACGTCACTCAAGGTCTGTTTCCGCCCCTGCAAAACAGAGGCAGGCAGCGCGGGTCCGCAAGGCCCGGCTCTGTGCTATGATCGGCAGCTCCAGCCGTCCCGGACGCCCCCCTTGGCCTTCCCCACGCCCCCCGGGAGGGGCTGCTTCCTCCAACGCGCCGCTGTGCGCCCGCGGGAGCGCCGGCCGCCCTCGGCCTACTCACCGGCTTCTCCTGGCCTCCCATCTTCCCTGAAGGGGGCTGCTCTTCTCTGCAGACATCCGCGGAGCAGGAAGGGGAAACACGGAACCGCAAGGCGCCGGGTCTGCACAAGGGCGGCCGGTGGGGACCCCGGGAACACTGCGCTTGCGCCACGTGGCCCGGAAGGGATCAGCTGATGCAATCTGCACGCGCCCAAGCCCCGCCTCCTGACCCGCCGGCAGCACTGGCGGCCAATGAACGGCGGGGGGGAGGCGGGCCCTCCGTCTCTGAACGAATGGACAGTCAGGTAGTGACAGCCCTTCTAGGAAAGCGGGCGCGAGGGCACCTGCATCATCAGGATGCAGGAGAGGGCACTCAGGAGCCGGGATGTCTGTCGTGCGCCTGCGCCTTCTTCCAAACGGACCTTTTCAGCCGCCACATGCACCTTTTCAGAGTCACCGGGTCTGTGCTTTCGGTAGGTCGCGGATGACTCGAGTACTGTCGCTTAGCCCAGCGCCGACCCCCCGGAGTGGGCTCGGGAATTTCCTGGAGCTTTGCTGCTGGGGACTGTGGAATCCTGGGAACCTCGTAGTTTCCCCCGTGCAAGGGAAATGGACCAGCGCTTCCGGAGACCCAGCCGTCGTGAGCCCGGGAGACGCGACTCTCCCCCGACTGTCCTTATTGCTGCGAACCTCCTTCAGTCTGCAAAGGGCCCGTGAGCATGCAACGATGCTGTCACGGGCAGTGGCCCCGCGACCCCTAACGGGTGTCGTGCCAGTGTTGGAGACGCGTCGCCCACATCCTAAGGGAATCCTGCTGCCTGGCCTGGCTTCCAGAGCTAACTAGGCACCCGGTGGTCTTGCAAACACTGGAGCAGAAGCATCCTTCCGAAGGAGATGCGTCCGATGCTTCCAGCGGGGCTTCCAGTTTTCCATTTTTTACCCCCATCTTAAGCAATGAATAACCGTAGTGACTTTTCCGTCTCAAGTTTCCTTTGGGGGTTAGGGGAACATAGTTTATTAATCCTCTCTTCACCCTGCCTGCTCGCACACACATTATGCTCATTTATTGTCATTTCAAGAACTTTTTTTTTTTTGGGGGGGGGCTACCTTTCCTTGACTGCACTTACTGGATGGAGCTAGACACCTGTTACATCTGCGACTAGCTTCTCTTTTAGGACATACCAACACTTCAGGTCTACAGTTTCTTAAAAAAAAAATAAATAAAAGCATTGCATCCTATAGAGAAAGCTTCACAAAGCTCGGCTTGTGAATTTTAGCCAGCATCCCCTAAATATAAGCCTATCACAGGTGGTCAGTAAGTAGTGAGTCTTGAGGAAATTTTGTTTGAAATTACCTGTTTGGATTGTGAAAGACTAAGCCAAAGACCGCCGTGAACTAGCTCTAGAGGATGGTTTATTCACAAGATCACTAGACATCCCGTTGTTCATTGATTTCCTCGAGCTGGCACCAGTAACATTTCCATTTGACCCTGTCACGTGCCAGTGTAGCCCGATGGTTTATTACAGTGGGTTATTGGTCCTGGGAACAGTGGTGGAGGGCAGGTGATCCTCTGGTGGGATCGGTGCTGGAGCATTGTATGTCTAAAACCCAACTATGAATAACATACATCACATGCTTTGATACAATACAATTTAAAAATAAAGCATTGATTGTTTGTAGACTTGACGAATGCTCTTTTTTGAGATGGGGTAGCAAGGATGGAGCTCCATGGTAAGTGCTTTGCGTGTGTGAATTCCTGGAGTTCTATCCCAGGTCCCCCTCTCCCCCCCACAAGCACACAGAGTGTGAAGAAGATACAGTGAAGTAATTAGGGTAGGAACAATAGCACAAAAAGCTAAGCATGTATCTTTGCAGGCAGGAAGTAAGTTCTGATCACCAGAAGCACACAGTTCCCTGAATACCTAGGAGGTAGTAAGCTCTTAGTGTCTTGGTGTGTGTGGGGAAACAGAAACAAAAGTTCCAGAAAGTATGGTGTGTGGGGAAAAACAAAAGTTCCAGGAAGTATAGATAATTTTAATAGACTAACATAGGCCAATCAGACTTTACAGATTAAATGAGAATAAAAAATATTTGATTTTACTATGTAAAATAAAACTAATTCTGTTCATTAGATGTATTTGGGTAAATTGTGTCTAATTTCAAGGATAATGAGAAGCAGAGAAATGAGATTACTGAATTTTTAGAGGAAGATAATAAAAAGCTAATGTTAGGTTGTTCCATATGTGCTAAACACATTGGGTGCTTGTTGTCTAGTTGGTTGCTAGATACCTAGCAACTTCTCTTCTTGTTTGCATCCGTCCTCGACGGATCTACAGATAACCAAAAGAGAAAAATGCTGTTCTGAAAGGTTGATGAAAGAATGGAGCAGCTGTAAGATCTATTGCTGACGCAATTTTATTTATCTTTGCTTGTCTACCTGGTATTACAGGACCATTTGTTGAAGAGGATTTCTTTCCTACACTTAAAGCTCCTTTACCATTAATTGTCCATAGATCTGGGGAGTTTCTTTTAGGCTCTTAAATATATCACATTAGTCTCAAAGTCTGCTTTTATTTAAGTAATATACTGTGATTTACAAAGTACAAACTTTTTCGCAATACAGCTGCAGGAAAGATTCATCATTCAGCACCAGTCCCACCACCAGTGTGTCCCCCCACCACCACTAGAGACTGGCATTTCCCTCCCACCCTCCTCCAACATCAATTATGTTGATCCTTACAGCTCATATAAGGGATCAGTTATGATAAGGGCATGCCTTTTTTTTTCCTAGGCAGATATGTGGGGTGTGGTCAGTTTCTGTTGTTGGATTCACTTTCTGGGTTTCCAGAACACAGTGGTTTTCTACTGACAATCCCAGACACACCATCACTACAGCTACTGACAACACTTATTTCACATTTATCTCAACGTCTATTTGAGCTTTTCCTGTTCATACACTGAACAATCCATTCTGTATTGGTTGTTGGAGCTACTTCTCTAAACATGGTCGATGAACCTGGTGTTAGATAAGTCAATGGAGATCCTAAAATCTCCATTGTGCCATCTGAGTCCACTGTACAGGAAATTACCATGGTGGTCGCTCAGATCACACCTTGTGCCCACACACTTCATTTCTAGGAAATGTGATGGGATACCAGTTAGACGAATAAACTAGCGCGGGTGCTCTGCTGTGCCACAGGGGAGGAGGGGGTACATGGAAACCCTCATGTATGGTCCCAGCCGGTTGCAGTTCTAGGCGGGCCCACCAGGCCTTGCCGGAGGGCATTGAGTTGGGGGGAGGGCGCCCCAGCTTCAGCTCCCCAGGGAACCTGGTGGATTCCATCACCCAGTCCTGCATAGCTAGGCTTGAAACTTGACTGTTTCATTGGGTGTGACTCTGCTGAGCTGTGAACTCATAGTGAGTTAAAGTCCTCAACATTGAACCTAATTTCATTATATACATAAAAGGAATTGTAGGCAGATACCAACATAAGTCATTTTGAATGATGCAACTCCATTAGAAAATCAAACGCAAAAATAGACCAACATCACAACAAAATTGTTTCTGCTTTTAAAAAAATATGGCCAAAATAAGAAAGACACCCTGCTGAATGGGAGAAAATGTGGGGAAATGCTTAGGCACCAGGCACAAAATCTGGGAGCAGGGTCAGGGGTCCCCTTCTGCCCCAGGGAATTGGCGCCGCTGGCAGGAGAAAAATGTGAGACTCCAGACAAACTTCAAAATGCTTTACTTGCACAGGTTTTGGCATACAAATTAGCAATAGGAAAACCCCAAATTTAGGGTTCCCGGTTGGGACTGTGTTGGAGGACAGATTTAGCTATTCTGGGAGTTTTCATTGTTTTGCCCACTCCCAACTTAATCTATTTAAGTCAAGGTTCATTCTAATGAGACCTCTCTTCTATGTAAACACTGCTGGAGGGTGTGGCAGTTACAGAAGTCACCTTGATTGAATAACTTCTGACTTATACATCTACTAAGACTTCTATGTTTTCTAGATTGGGCACAGCTCCTCTTTATACCCACTGCACCCAGCGTGGGACAGTTAGAATTTACCAGGAGACTACCACCCTGGCTACGCTGAGACTATAGGAAGACTATAGGAAGGATCATACTAGTTTGCTCTAAGCAGGCGAGTGTGACCCTTTCAGTACATGAGAACAAGATACTCAGAATCACCCTGGTGCAGATAATAATAAGAAGGACCTTGTGGGTACCATCTAGATTACATGAAGCTCATGAAGTTAAGATGTATTACTTTATACCAGCCCCTCTCTCCAGTGTTTTACATAAGAGATAATCTTGGTAGAAAGGATTAGACCTTGGCATAACCTTTGTTTCTACCTGCAATAGGGTGTGGCACTACACTCTGTTTAGAGTTTTTTGTTGACATGACCCTCCCGATTGGATTACTTTGGTGTATATAAGGGGACTGACTTGAGGCCCCTACACTTTACCTTTGGGCCTTTTAGCTTTCAACTTTTTGGCTCCTGTGGCTTTTGGCTCCTCGACCTTTTGCTTTTGGCTTTTTGCTCTTTGGCTTTTTGCTCCTTCTTCTAGGTAGGACTCAGCTCGGGTGAGATCCTCTCTCTTTGGTGGAAGATTTAGGCTCTTTTGTATGGTCTGAGTTTGGACCAGAGCTAAAGTTTGTTCATTATATTGGAGTGCTGTGGAAGAGCTTTTTGTACTATTAAAAGCCTTTTTTGGAACTGCACCAGACTCGTGAGTTTTCATCTGTTCTCCCGGCATCCTCGGAGATAGAAGAGAACTTCTGTCCTGACACTGTCGGGGACCCCCCCCGGGGCGTTCCCGACAGGCCCGGGCCACATGTAGGCCAAGATGGCTGCCACCACATGTTAAGGCCCTGCAGAGAGGATGCAGTGAAGAGGGAAGCAGGGGAGCACCAACAGAAGAGAGAGCCCCAGAAAGGAAACAGGCTGGTTTTATATCCCTGTAGCATAGACCCCACTCCATAGCAGTTTGGGTCAAATGCCCCCAGGTGATTTCTTCCAGGACCTTACCTAGGCCCTTGAGATGTTAATGTTGCTGAGCCAAGATATGCCTTGGAAGTGCCCCTGCAGTGGAGGAGGTGCTTTTGAGATGAACTGTATCAGAATACAAAAGCATGCATCTGTATCAAAGAATATTCTATAGCCAGTTAAATATTTCTCCAAGCCTCACAAGTGTCTCATCTTTTACTTTATAGTTGTTGTGTGTATTAGTTTTGACTTATCAGAGAGTGATGCTTGCTTGCTTGCCTGGAGGCAAACAGCATTTCTCTCTGTTCTAATTACTTAGAGATCCAACGTGGCCAGGCAAATATACTGTTAAGAGATCTAGCTAGTCCCACGATGATTGTGGCAGCATGAGAGAATATTTATACCAGCCAGTATAGAATACATGGTCGGATGAACTGCCACATTCAAACTGTCTTCCTCCTATCTACAAAATGGACTGCAGGAGGCAACTCCAGGCCAGATGCAGAGGCTCTGGGCAGCAGTGTATTGCAAAAAGAAAATACTGTATATCATGCATCCAACAAAGGACTAATATCAAGATATATAAAGCACTCACAAAACAACTCCATTAAAAGGTGGCCAGAGAAATTACTCAAAGGGTAAGTCCCTGCTTCTCATGTCAGAGGTCCAGGTTTGTTCACCAGCACTCACAGTCCCCTAAGCAGGGAGTAATCCCTGTGAACCCAAAAGAACAACAATAAAACAATGGGGAAAGGACATTGACAGATGCTTCCACCAAGGAGACATTCTGGTGGCCAATAAACATGTGAAAAGTGTTCATTTTGGCTTGTTATCAGAGAATTACAAATTCAAAATGAGGTATCACCTCACACCAGTGAAAACAACTTATATAAACATTAATGGGAGCTGCCATCTGGCTCTCCCTAGCTCAGCTGACCATGAGGTGCCCAGGAGGGAAGACAGGTTTTGGTCCCAACTCACCACCTCAGTAGGGCCTCAGAAGCAGCCAGAGGAAACTTACCATAACCGCAGCCATTTTCAACGTCTGGCCTCCACAACTCATCAGAGCCCCACCCAAAAGAGAAGCTGATTTCAAGCCTGGCTCACCAGAGCCCCACACAACAGAGCAGCCGATTTCAAGCCCAGGTAGGTAGTTCTCTGGCAAAAATCACCAGGTGTGTGTGGAGATGGAGGTGGGGTCCCCTTTCCCTGCCTCTGTCTCTACCTCGAGGCCTGGTGGACCCGCCTACGAACTGCCTCTGGGCTATCGGCCCTCAGGCAGAGACTCAGACACATGGGGGAGAGCTGTCATCCAGCTCTGCCCTAGTCGCATGGCCGCTTGTGACCAAACTAGTGGAACCAACCACCTTCTAGAAACTCAGAAAGTGAATTCAAGAACAGAATTTGGCCAGATTCTTTCATAACCAACAATAGGGAAGAAAAATGGGTTCATCAATAACATTGCCATGTATGTGCTTTAAGGGTCAATACAATCAGTGCCAGCTGAGGGAGCAGGCATGGGGATTGGGGTGGGTGGGAAAGCGAGGGTCTTTGGTGGTGGGAGTGGTGTTGAAGTATGACTCTATCAACAGTATTATGAAACCTTTTATTTTGTAAATCACGGTATTTCAATAAAAAAAAATAATGGAAAAATCCCACAGTTAGTAGGGATGGTAGTGTAAAGGGAAGTATTTCTTTTTTTTTTTTTTTTTTGCCTTTTGGATCACACCCGGCAATGCTCAGGGGTTACTCCTGGCTCTACACTCAGGAATTACTCCTGGCAGTGCTTGGGGACCATATGGGATGCCGGGGATTGAACCCTGGCCGGCACAGGCAGGCCGCGTGCAAGGCAAATACCCTACCCACTGGGCTATCGCTCCGGCCCCATAAAGGAAAGTATTTCTTAATGGAAATATCACCGGGTGCAACTGCTATGGAAAACAATGTGGAGACTTACCAGAAAACTAAAAAGCAGAACTTTCCTATGATGTATTCATTGGCATCCATTTCAACAACACAAGACATTAATGTGAAATGATATATGCATATCGGGGCTGGAACAATAGTACAGCAGGTAGGACGTTTATCTTGCACATGGTTTGCTAGGTTTGATCCCGTTAACTCTTATGGTTCCCTGAACAGAGCCTGGAGTAATTCCTGAGTGCAGAGCTAGTAGTCACCTCTGAGCATTGCAAGGTGTGACCCAAACAGCTAAAAAAAAAAAAACGTATATCTATTTTCCTTGCGTGCCTTATAATACCCAAGATCTGGAAACAACCCAAATGGCCAATGGCAAATGAGTGAAAATAAAAGAAATCTGTGGGACTCGTGGTGTTTATAGCACAATGAAAAATGACTCATTGTTAATAAAGGATGAAATCATAACTTTTTTTCTATGATCTTTTTGGAAGGTGGGGAAGGAAGAGATAAACTAGAGATGACATATTAGGGGGATTTGGGCATTTCTTTTTGACAGTTAAGTTGCAGTAAACACGAGTATTAATACTCTTGCAACATCACACATCACCTACAACTAAGGCAAAGCAAAGATAATATTAGATTTCAGCCTATCTCACCCAGAATGCACATGCTGTAATGCACATTTAATCAACAAAAGTCTGTTGATTGGAGTCAGGATTATAATTTATGTCCACTACCTTATAAAGTTTTTAAGCCTAAACAAGTTCTTGAGTGGTGGAACAAAATTTGTGAATAAATAATACCACAAAATATTTCACAAATTAACTTCAAATATAAATTAGGGAAGATAACAAGATTATAACAGTCTCTTATGCAATAAAGTAAGAACATTAAGAAAGAAAGAAATATGTAACAATGGAAGGTCAGCAATGGAAGATAAGCATGGGAAGGTCTGCTTTGGTATTAAGACATTTTAGGAGACCCTCTGCTGGTACTATTCAGGTATGTATATATCTGATTAGAAATGGAGGTGACTTCTTTTTTGGTTTGCAAGAAACAGAATGATTTGGTAATTTCAATAAATGCGAATTTTGTTCTAAAACCATAAAAAATAGAAAAGGAAATGGCCAGACCACACAGACTCCAGGAAGAATACAGCAGTTTTGTTTATTTGTTTTGGTTTTTGGCCACACCCAGTAGTGCTAAAGTCTTACTCATGGTCTGAAAAAATGTAGGTATATTTGTAAATTACATAGTAAATAATTCCAATAATGATATAGAGTCATACCATACAAAATACTTCTCTGTAGATCACAGATCAGTAGATAGTGCTCATGAAACATTAGATGATTATTTACTCAGGGTACAGGCATAATAATTGTGTAAATCTTTTCCAGTTACTCTTCGGCCAGGAAGATAATTCAAAGCACATGAGTACATACCTTGCATGCATGACCCTGACTGTGATTCCCAGAGCCACATGGTTCCTGGCCATTGTTAGTTGTAACCCTGGAGACCCTGAGCACAACTAGGATGATGCTGGTGGCCTGTTGATAAGATCATTCTGCAAAATTATCATTATTACATATAATAACTTACTCTGAAATTATCTGAGTATTTTATACCAATATTTCTGGTTTTCCTCTCAAAAATATTCCTATGTTGAATGACAGTGATACCTATGATGGTTCAAAGTAACCTCACACTGAAAAGATCAGTATTTCAATCCTGGCTTTGTATGTGTGAATTATTCTCGCTCATTTAGAGATCTGGTAACTTCCTAGCCTCTGTTAGATGTGAATTCACTGGGTCTTAGTTACTCTCTGGTGTAATATGCAATCCCATAATGGTGAACATTCACTCCTTTACTATGATATGAAATTATGCTATTTTATCTACAGCCTAGCCATTCCATAAATCACATTTCTTTTCTTCCATTGGACATAATCAGTATTTTCCTAAGGAAATGCCTTTCTTCTAAAAAGAAGGTAAGTGTATCTTCTTTTTATTTGGCATTCAAACTGTCACTGCTCATTTATAGCAGTAAAACTGAATGATATTTTAAACTTACTCTACTCTGGGGATTTAGGGGCCAGAGCAATAGCACAGTGGGTAGGGCATTTGCCTCTCATGCAGCCAACCTTAGTTTAATCCCCGGCATCCCATATGGTCCCCAAGCACTGGCAGGAGTGATTACTGAGTGCAGAGCCAGGAGCAACCCCCTAAGCATCTCTGGTGTGACCCAAACAGAGAAAAAAAACCCACATAGGAGAAGAAAAATGCCTACCATGGAGGACCCTGGGGGGGGGAGAGGGAAATTGGGGCTATTGCAAGGGTGGTGGAGGGTTGAGTGCTGGAACACTGCGTGGCGAGACCCAATCGAGAACAGCTTTGTAACTGTATGTCTCACTGTGGCATAATACAAGTAAATAACAAATAAAATAAAATAAACTTACTCTACTTTCTCCTGGATTTCCTATTATCTGTTTCCGGAGAAAGAGATTTCAACACAGGATTTTGTTTTTATTTTATTTTACTTTTAAACTTTTAAAAATTGTTTTTATTTTATAATACCACAGTGAGATATATAATTACAAAGATGTTCATGTTTGGGTTTCGGTCATACAGTGTTCCAGCACCCATCCCTCCACCAGCGCCCATTTCCCACCACCAATGTCCCCGATTCCCTCCCCCTCCCCAGCCTGCCTCTAGGGCAGGTTCTTTATTCTTCCTCTCTCTCTCTCTCTCTCTCTCTCTCTCTCTCTCTCTCTCTCTTCTCTTACACATTGTGGATTGCAATACATACATTTAAAGGTTATCATGTATATCTTTTTGCCTATATTCAATGCTCAGTTCTAGGCTGGTATTGTCATTTTTGATGATTATTAGCACACTGCTCCCCTCTCTGTCTGTCTTACATATATATATATATATATATATATATATACACACACATATATACATATATATATATCAAGCAAATAGATGCAGTCATTCTGTATCTATCTTTTCCTTCTGGCTAATTTCACTCAAAATGATCCTCTCCATGTCCATCCATTTGTAGGCAAATTTAATAACTTAATTTTTCCTGACAGCTGCATAGTATTCCATTGTGTATATGTACCAAAAGTTTCTTTATCTAGTGATCAGTTCTCGGGCACCCTGGTTGTTTCCAGATTCTGGCTATTGTGAATGATGCTGCTATTGAAGTACTGTGATCTACAATAGTTTATTCTGGCTTCCCTGTGCACATAATCCCAACTCCACACCAGTGTACGCAATTCCTTCCCCAAGGAATGTACGGCCCCCTCCTTTCAGCTGCCCCCTCCAAACGCAGCTGTATGGATTAGTTCTCCCATTGTTTAACCTCTGTATATGTATGACATAATATTGTGTTGTGTGTATGTACCACACAACCTTGATCCATGCGTCCATATTTGGGCATTGGGGTTGTTTCCATATCTTGGCTATTGCAGTAATTTTGTGATGAGCACAGGTGTGCATGTATTCTTCTGAATGAGTGTTTTTGTATTTGGGGATAAATACTAGGAAGTTGTGTTGCTGAGTTGAATAGAAGTTCTATTTCTATTGTTTGGGGAGAGATCTCCATAGTGCTTTCCAGTAGAGGTGGAACTTGCTTTGATTTTTGTTTTTCACTTTTTGAGTCACACCCAGCGATGCTCAGGGATTACTCCTGGCACTGCACTCAGGAATGATTCCAGATGGGCGCCTGGCGGTGCTCAGGAGACCATATGGGATGCTGGGGGATCTATCCCTAGTCAGCTGGGTGCAAGGCAAATGCCCGACCCACTGTCATCGCCTCCAGCCCCTGCTTTGATTTTTTTAAAAAGAACACATAATTACTTTCTCAACTTTGGAATTAGCAATAATTTTTATCAAATTGCTTCTCTACTTAAAATCCAAAGAATATCACGTGGCATGATTATCTCCACGTTTTTGAGTCCCTAGAAGTCTGGCTTTCTCACTGCATGAGTGTTCCCTGGTCCGCTGTTCACCGTGGTGATGCACTGAAACGCTGCCAGGAACCCAGAGGCGGTCCCAGGGCACCAGGATGCACGTCTTTCTTCCTCGGAGCACCGCCTCTAGACTCTTCGCATGTGCACTGTCAGTATGTGCAAACACACCCTTTAAAGACACGGAGGCGTATTGTTAACAGTACGTAAATACGGTGCTTCCAATTAAAACATAATTAAATAAAAATATCCCCAAACTGGATTTGGCATATCGAACACTCATCGGACAGCTTGCCAGGCTCTGCCATGCGGGCGCTATATTCTCATTACTTTATCCAGTACGGAATCCATCTCATTACTCCACCGTTCTCCCTGCATTAACATACGCCTCAGAGACCTGGGCCCTACGAAAGCAGGGGGTGAGAATGCTATTCGGGTCTCCCAGAGAGGAATCGAAAGAGCTATGCTTGGAATATCACGCCTCACTCAAGTGAAAGAAGGAATCCGGAGTTCTGACCTCCGTCGCTATTCCAGAATCAGGGACGCTGTCTCGTTTGCCAAGGCATCGAAAATCAGATGGGCTGGACATGTAATGCGATTTGGAGACAACCGCTGGACTAGAGCCATTACCGACTGGATCCCACGGGATGTCAAAAGATCACGTGGCCGCCCACCTACAAGATGGTCAGACTTCCTTGTCAAGACCCTCTTCATATTCCTGAATCAACCAGATGCCATTGGGCTACATTGGCACGTGATAGTGTCCAATGGAAATGTTACTGGTGCCCGCTCGAGCAAATAGATGAATAACGGGATTCAAGTGATCCCCCAAACTAATAAAGACCACTTGCTTCTTTTCTGTAAGCAGGAACCACCCATTCACACCCTCTGGAAACATTAAGTGCCAGTCCTTGGAACTGTCGTGCACGTATGTGGATAATTAAGAGTTGGAACCTTGACCACAGGAAGCAGCTTCGAATTGGGAATTTCTCATGCACTAGACGCCACAGAAAGGGCTGGAGGCAGTCCAGTGGGTCAGGGGCTTGCCTTTACATGGGCCCGATCTGGGTTTGATCCCTAGAACCAAACAGGGTCCCCTGAACTTTGCCAGGACTGATCTCTGAGCACAGTAGCAGGAGTAAGCCCTTAGCACAGCAGGGGTTTTCTCAACTTCATTAGGGATTGGACATTTGGAACCTAGTAACACCTCTTTGTGGAGGCCTTTTGGGCCCCTGTGTCTGCATAGCTGAAGCTCTGGTTGGAAACCACTAGATGGCAGTAGCAATCTACTAATTGTGGTAGCCAAAACTCTCCGGAGAGAGACCATAAATATCCTGAGGGGCCAAGTTATTCACTGTTGGAGCCCTGCTTTAAAGATGAATTTCCGTCGGTGCAATCTGTGGGCATTACCGAATCAAACAAATTATCGCAGCAATGAATAAGAAGTCTATATTTTCAGAAGTGTTTATTGGTAAAACGGCTTCCTAAATTAAAAATGGCAAGCATTTTTCCCCCTCTGAAGAAGTCTGTATATATACATATTGTCTCCAAACATTTTATACCTAGTGATGAAATGATGGTGATTGTGGTAATGAATAAAAATGTCTTTTTTTGTTCCTTTTTTGGGGGGTATACTAATATAGAGATGATTTATATACGCACTGGGAATATATTCTGTATTGGCTTTCTCTCTAAATATATGCCTATGTATTTGGAGATATTTATCATAATCAATAGGGTCACAGGACAATAGATATTGAGAAGAGCAAGATCTAGAGCCAGCAAACTGGAGAATACGAGAAAAAAAATAGTGTAAACTCTATCCTGAGCCTAGCCTTCAAATGTAAGAAAAACCAATTTCCCTGCTTGAGTCACAAGGCAGGAAAAGTCTGCTGCTCTGACGTCAAGCTCCGGTAACCAGGCAGGTGGAATTTCCTGATACTCAGGTCTTTTGTTCTATGTAACTTTTCAGTTGTTTGCATGAGGCTCACTCACCTTGAGGAAGGCCACGCTGGTCACTCCATCCACTCCAGTTCTTCCTAACATGCTTCCCGGAAATGCCTTCACAGACACACGTACCCAGCAAATGTTTGCCCAAACGCGTGGGAAGCTCATGATCCAGTCAAGAAAATTAGCCTGAGCTTCTTCCTAATGACTATCCTTAATTAATTCCTGCAAGATCAGAACTTGGCAAAATTGATACTGGGCTTTCTGTCTGGGCCATTGGACATATAGACCTGAGACCATCCATGAAAAGCAGTTTAGAGGCATAATTTAAATGAAGTTATTGGTACAAGCTCCCTGGAAGCAACAACCCCAGTTATCCCCAAGGTGAGGCCTTTTCTGGCAATAAGATGCAAGATAAACAGAATTCAATCACAAGCTATAACAAAGAAAAGGCTAAAACTTGAGGTAAAATTTCTCCTAAATAATGACTCAATAAAATACTCTGCTTCTCCAGGAGAAATAGAGCAGGAGCTAAGGAACTTGCCTTGCAAGCGAGAGCTTTCCCGGATCCTGGGATGGCCCCCAGTATCGCACGTGACCCCCCTAAGCACTGCCCGGTCACTCCAGAGCACAGAGAGGGACGCCCCTGAACCCACCGGGTGTGTCCCCACTCCCCAGGATTAAACAATCAATGTATCTTTACTTGTTTTTCTGCTACAATGATTTAGGCGCTCTCTTTCCTTCCATCTTTTTGCCCAATAGCAGATCATCAACAACAAGCTCAATATTGTTAGCTTGTTCTGGGGTTGCGCAAGGTAAGTGAGATCTGGTCTCTGGCCCACACCCCTGACTCAGGGCAAAGGTCAGCAAAGCAAACAATGAAATTGTGATGAATATAACAGATACGGAGATGGACGAGGTGCATTGCACAGCGGGTAAAATCCTTGGCCTTTTATGGCTTTTTGTCGCTGCCGTTTGTTTCTGGACTTTAACATGGAGAACACTAAAAAATATGTGAAAAGAAAGGCTTCAGGGAATCTCCGTTGCGGACGTTCAGCAAGGATTCTGAACGTCCTTCGGTTCTTTATTGTGTTGAGTGTGACATGAGGTGTTTTAATGAGACGTTCCTCTAGATTCTGCTGTTCTGAAACTAAACGTTTGCTCTGAGATTGCGGTATCAGGTCTGCACTGAAATTGTCGATGAGGCAGGATGCAAATAAACGGCGGCGCCACTAGATGTCGCCACTAGATGGCGCTTCACAGAGTTCGCGTTTTTGAACCCTATTGAAATGCCGGAATAGAGATTGAGCTGGATGGCCTTTAAAATTCACATTTGTTCATTTAATTAGAAGAAAAACTAGATTAGTTATCCTAGAAAGACCAAATAACTTAGCTAAGTTTGCTAGTTAGCTAGCATTACCATCAGATTTCTTGACTTCTATTCTGATAGATTTTCCTCACTTGGAAATAAATGGTGCAGGAAACGCTTCTTGCATCAGTTATCAGCCGGATGACTTCCTCCAGTCTTTTATTCTGAATATTACTCAAAGTAATTTGGGGATCAGAGTAGATAGCTCATATTTCTGTGTTATAAAATTATACCAATAACCCTGGAGAAGAAAGTAATATTCCTCAGAAATTACCACTCCACCGCAGAACTCATCACAGATAAATCTCAGGAGGTTGTAAGAAACGGGGGAGATGGAAATGAGAATAAAAATTAAAGTTCAAAACCCCAGGCTTATGTGAAGTTTAGGTTTTGGTAGCCTCAGACTTTCTTTCTTAATATGGTTCTGGAGGGAAAGGTAGTTATTTGAACAGGGCTTTCTTGGAGAAGTAAAATTGGTCATTTTAAGGTCTTGCACCAAACCCTAATAATTTGCAAGCCATCGCTTGAACTTTGATATACAGTTGTTCATAAAGAGGGCTGTCTAATTCTGGGTTTGGGTGACTCTGTATTTGAAACGGAAATGGGCCTGGAAGAGACAGTCTCAGTCATGTAAGTCACAGGGGCTGGAGGTGCGGTGGGTAAGGCATTGGCTTGCACGAGGCTGACCCACGTTCTATTCCCAGCACCTCATATGGTCCCCAAGTCCCGCCAGGAGTAAACCCTGACCTCAAAGCCAAGAGTAATCCTTGAGCCCCCGAAACTATCACCTGTGGTCCCCAAACAAAATAATACAATATAAAAACAGCTTCTGATAAGTGTCAGCAGATGACCTGATAAGAAAAGGGAGAAATTGCTTTACTCCACGTTGTCACTAGATCACTAGATCTTAGATCACTAGGCATCCCGTTGTTCATCAATTTCCTCGAATGGGTGCCGGTAACATTTCCATTTGACAGTATCACGTGCCAGTGTAGCCCAATGGCATCTGGTTGTTTCAGGAATTCGAAGAGTCTCAAACCGTTCGCTCATGGCGCAATTTACTTCCACACCCCTCTCAGAGAACCCTGCATGCTACTGAGAATATACCATCTGCACGGCAGAGCCTGGCAAGCTGTCCGATGCATATCAATATGCCAAAACCAGTAAATAAAAATGTGTATCTTCCTGACCCTGAAAGAGCCCTTAATGAAGGAACTCCATGTTCTATAGCCATAAAATATAACGACGACCTGAGTCTTCAAGAAACTGTTGATTTATGTTGACTGTGCCATAGGAACTCTTACTGAAGGGCTTTTCTATCAAAAAGCTATAGGGAAGCACTTATATTCCCAAAGAGTAAGTTTTGCTTCTATGGGAAAGTCATCTATGAAGTGCTTATAAATGTGAAGTTACCCGAAATCCTATTTTCTGGTATGGGAGGGGTGTGAATGAATCAGGTTTACAAATCGTGAACCTCTTGATACTTAACTTCGTTTCCAGAGAACATTGGGTATAATGCCCCCCCACACACACACACAGAGGTGCTGGGCGATCTTTGAAAGAGTGCGGGCAAGACTATCTAGAAGGTCTCAAGACCATGCGAGATAGGAAAAGCAAATGCACACCATCGCCCAAGGAGCACTCCAAGGAGATGACCTGAGAAAACTGAAGAATAAAAGGGACAGAAGAACAGAGAGAAGAGAGGGCATAGGTGCTCTGATTCGGAAGCAGCGTCCTTGGCATCTAGTTTTCAAAACACAAGGAGCCCTCAGAGACATTCTGCCAGGGAGGGAGGAAACGGGAACACGCCGAGCTCTTACTGACGGGCCATCCTGCTCAGGAATGCGTGTAAAACTCCAGCTCTGGGAACCGAAGGGCCCAACCCTATGTTCTTCCCACTTGTTTTTCCTGTTTGGTTCCAACATGAAGTAACACCAGCATGGAGACAGTGGTTTTATGAAGTTATTTTTATTTTTATTAGGCATAGTGGACAGAAACATTATACTAGTTTTAGGTTTACAAAATAATAAACTATTTTTTTTGTCTAGACTGTTCTGTTTTATTACTTTTTAAAAAATTTATTTATTTATTTATTTTTATTAAATATTTTATTATACCACCGTGAGATATACAATTACAATGTTGTTCATGTTTAGAGGTTTCGGTCACATAGTGTTCCAGCACCCTGCCCTCCACCAGTGCCCATTTCCCACCACCAACGTCCCCAATTCCCTCCCCTCTCCCATAGCCTGCCTAAATGACAGGTTCTTTTATCTCTTTTCTCTCTCCCTCTCTCTCTTTTCCTTCTCTTACACATTGTGGGTTGCACTACATACACTTAGAGACCATCATGTGCATTTTTTGCCTGTATTTTATGCTCAGTTCTAGGTTGGTATTAACCTTTTCGACATTTATTCACACATGTTCCCTTCTCTGTCTTACCTAACCTCTGACTCCCACACGCTTCTGTAATTTCCACTTTTGGTAAGACCTCCTGATCCACGTTTCGCCTGACACTGGATTTTGGTGTCATAATCACTATCACTATCTTCCCGTTATTTATCTATTTGCTAGAGCAGGCACCAGTAATATCTCCATACGTCCTGTCTCATGCTAGTAGAACCAAAGGCATCTGCTTGCTCCAGGAACATAAAGAGCCTCAAACCATTATATTAGGTCGTGGGAATGACCTAATATAAATGTTATTGGTATTTGGCATATCAAATACAACACGAGCAGCTTGCCAGTCTTGCCGTGCAGGTGGCATACTTTTGTAGTCACCTCTAAATAAAGCATTTATTGATGAACCGCACAGCCTCAAGCGGCCGCGAACCAGACTATAATAGTCTGGTCTGCTGGGTGGAGTTGTGACGAGAGGGAAGTCTGGATGTGGAAAATGGTGGCCCCCATGGAGTGGGGGTGTCGTCATAATATGTATATATGTATGTATACATATATACATATGTACATATACATATATACATATGTATATATGTATACATACATGGAGTGGGGGGGTCACTTCACTTGATCACTTGAATCCGTTATTCATCGATTTGCTAGAGTGGGCGCCAGTTATGGGGGTCATAATATGTATATATATGTCATGCAAATAAATGCAGTCATTCTATATCTCTCTCTTTCCTTCTGACTAATTTCACTCAACATGATCCTTTCCATATCCATCCATTTATAGGCAAATTTCATAACTTCATTTTTCCCAACAGCTGCATAGCATTCCATTGTGTAGATGTACCAAAAAAACTCCTATTTTTATATATAGAGAAATGATCACAGTAAGTCCAGTTAATATCAGTCCATATTTACACTACCAAAAGATGTTTCATTTCCTTTCTTATCTGCCCTAGATTAGAGGGCTGGTTGTCCTGTTGTTTTCCTACTTCAAAAGGTTAGAACGTAGTGTTTTCTCCATCTTTTCTCCATCCACTTTCTAAGCTGATACTTCAAAAGTTGGAAGTTGCTTGTTTCAGCAATAGGGAAGTGGTTTCAGTGTGGAGGCAAGGCGGGCTCGCTCTCATTCCTGCCCTCATCTCTCACACACATGCAGACGATGCTTCTCCGTATTCCTCAGGTCACCTCATGACTAAAATTATTATAGGGTAAGAGACCAGTAAGCAATCAGAAAATGTGCTTTATTTCAATGTGGAAATGTCATATTCTTTTGCCTATTGCAAGGGGAGACAAAAATCCACCCCACATTCTTGGGTTACACTTAGAGACCCAAGACATGTGTGTTAAGGGAGGTGGGAGTGCTCACGATAAACGGTCAGGTTTTGCAACTTCCCTGCACAGCTCTGCCTCCATCCGGGTGTCCCTTAGAAATGAAGAAAGGGTATCTGAAATGGAACAAAATATTAGAGTCATAAGAACAGCCAATACCTCCAAATGTGCAAAACTAGCTGCTATTTTCCGTTAACTCCAAGTCCTGAGGCATCAATTTGGAATCCATTAAGTGAGGTCATATGCAAGGAGCTTAGTGTACTGTAGAGGCGTCTCTTAGGTTAGAGAAGGAATTTGGTCCCTGCAGACAAACCAATGCAGCATCCACATGAGAAAACATTTCTGTACTTTAAAAGTTTCTTGTCCTTCCAAGGCAGTTTCATAAGGAAAGGAAGCTAGTATGACAGCCAGGAGACTAGTAACACCTGATGCTGAATTTCTTCCATCCCAGGGATGAGCACAAAGAAATTCTGCTTTGCTTCACCTTTTCTCCCATGTGGGAGTTGTACCTTTTAACCCTTTTTATAAGTTTTAGCTCAAATTCTGCTTTTTAATAGAAAGGGAACAGGATTGAGTAGACCGTAACCACACATGAAATTTACTCTGTGGAAGTGTCTCTTTAGGGCTTATCAGTAAGCAAGCCTGGGAGGTCTGGGGAAGGAAAGGCTTTTTCAGCTGAACTGTCTTTCTGGAAGGCTTTAGCTTCTAACTGCCAACTTATCTGTCCTCCCAGGCTGCTCTCAGCAATTTCAAAGAAAACAGGCCAGAGAGCTATGAGAGAGAGAGAGAGAGAGAGAGAGAGAGAGAGAGAGAGAGAGAGAGAGAGAGAGAGAGAGAGAGCAAGAAAGAGAAAGAGACAGAGACAGAGCCGAGAGAGAGATGGAGAATGAGACAGAATACTTTTGATTTAAAGCTCTTGGGATGAATCAAGCTATGCATAGCTTTTAATTGCTTTCAAAGCTCTAAATGATATTGTTTACAGTTAGTAAGTTCAATTTAAATGCCAAGGACTCGGGCCAGGGAAAGACTGCAGGGACTAGGTAGGTGCTTGTTGCATACAATCCCAACACCACTTGTTCTTCTCGACAGCATGGAGTTTAGCACTGGAGGTTCCTGAGCACCATGGGGGAGGGGACTGATATCGCCACACCAGTGCCCAAGCATTACCGTATTGAACCATTGGCCTAGCTGACTGGGCTGGTGGCCTCCATGACCCCTGAGCACCTCTGTGGAGCTCCTGACCTCCCAAAAAAACAAAAAAATTTAATTGCCAGGGTTTAAAAAAATAGCATAGTTAAAGAGACTCTGAGTGATACACTTTTTTTGGAAAAAATGACTTTATTTAGTTTTTAAAAAAAAAATTCCAGAATGATGACAGTAATCTCCCCTAAAACCTCTTCTGGAGAGTAAGTTGATCTGCTTGATTTACCTGGGCTGTTTGATCAGTCTTTGTTGTGAAAACAACCTAAGTTTGAGAGTTTCATATTTGTAATGTATTAATAAATGGGTATGCTCATTAATAAATGAGTATGCTACCCATACGGCAGAGCCTCGCAAGATACCCGTGTCGCACTTGATATGCCAGATACCAGTAACAATTATAGACCTCATTCCCATGACCTGATGGAATGGTTTGAGGCTCTTTATGTTCCTGGAGCAAGCAGGTGCCCTTGGGCTCTACTTGCATGAGACAGGACATATGGAGATGTTACTGGTGCCAGCTAGAGCAAATCGATGATGAACGGGAAGACAGTGATACAGTGAATATGGGCACAGGACCATGGCCCTGGATGATTTTCACTAAGCTGCTAGAGTTTCTAGCTATTAAAAATGGGGAGGGGTGTGGAGCAAGAAAATATTTAAGAGTGGGGGAAGCACATGCCATAATTAGAGTTCTTTGGCCAGGGGCTGGAAAACATAACTTAAAGGTCAGTTTTGCTGACCAGGCTGTTACTGTGTCAGCTACTCTAGCCTGCCATAGCAATTAGCCAGCACCAGTCACCATGTGAATGAATGAGACTGGCTGTGTTCCAATAGGACTATTTAGAGGCTGGTGGCTTACAGGCCATCGTTGGTGGACTCCTGGTTGAATGCACGTTTTGCTATAAGCCGTGCTATGCTGACTGCTTATGACTGTTGACATGCCCCCAAGAAGCAGGTAATATTATTGCCACAATTTATGAAAGAAGAAGCCAAAGCTCTGAGAGGCAACCCAGCGGCCTCAGGACATAGAGTTGAAGAACGCTAGAGTAGTTTGACATCAAGTCTACTAGACTTTCTTGAGCCTTTCTTTCTCTTTTCTTTTCTTTTTTAATTATTCTATTTTCTTATTGGGCTTTTGGGCAGTAGCAGTGGTATTCAGGGCTAGCTCTTGGCTTTCTACAAAGGAATCACTCCAAGTGATGCTTTTGATCAAACTGAGTTTGGACACATGCAAAGCAAGTGCCTTAACCCCTAAGCTATCTCTGGCCTCGTCTTTCTCTTTTCTTTAGACAGACTTACTTTCCTACCAAAGAGAACTACCATAAGCTCCAGCACTGTAGACTAGGAAATGTGGTCTGGTCTGAATAATTTCGTCTTCTGGGAGTCATAGGAGAGCATATAAGTAGTTTGTCACAGAACAATTTTGCAGATAATTTTGCAATAATTTTTGCAATAATTGCAATTTTGCAATTTTGCTGGAAAATATAGGTCAGTTTTTTTTTAGCTGTGTGACTGAACTTAGTTCACCCATACTCAGTTTAAAATGAATGGATTCTCCTCTACAAATGTATTTAATAATTTTTCCACTTGTTTTTCTCCCTTGAAAGAAAGAGATGAACTATTCAGATGCGCTATTTACTTAGATACGAGATTCTCCTTTTAAGAGGGAGAAACCTAAAGTATCGCTTTTCTGTGCTTCCCCAGAACAGAGAGAATCAATGGAAAAAATAAGAAAAGCCCTGGCAACTGTCACAGGATGGTAAATTGGAACCCAGTGCCAAAACCATTCCCGTCCTCTTGTGTGACTTGATAATCACTGACCATCTTGCATTTTCAACTGTATGGTGTTACAATGTGGAAAAGAGAATGCATTTTTACAGTAAGATTGTTGGAATCTTACTCAAGCAGAAAGCTTATTTGGCAAGATTTAGAATAGACTGAGAGGCCAACTTGGTTTATCTCCATCAGGGAGGGGAGAACTTCCCCAGTGTAACCTTCCAACTGGCTCTGCCCAGCTCCCAGGGAAGACTGGGACCAGAGAAGAAAAAGTAGTATTGCCTGGAGAATGGGCCATGGTTTTAAATTTTGGTTTGCAGGGGAAGCGAGGGTGGGGAGAGACAATTTGCTGGGGCGTCTCCCCTGACAAGCAGTGCCAGGGATCAAACCCAGGGCCTGTACTTGCCAAGCATGTGCTCCAGTCTTTGGAATTATCTTCCCAGCCCTGAGTTGTCCACATTTTTCAATGCAGCACAAAGAGACAACTATTAAACTTTTCCTTAACCAGCTGTGACTTTTGATGCCATTTACAATTCTTCTTTTAGGTTTCCTGACTCTCCTTAGAGCACCTCTGAAAGGAAACATGGGCTCACAGGAAGGTCTCTCATGCATCAAGGATTCCCAGAACACCCGACCTAGGTAGGAGGAACTTCCTCATGTCAAAGGTCACCTCTTCACTAGTTAGGTGGAAGGGATAAAGTTCAGCACATACCGCGTGTGTAGTGCTCTGGGGCTGGGAAGCTGGGGCCATGTGTTCTCTGTGATGGAGTCATCCTGGCCGCTGTGGCTGGGTGAGTCTGCTGTGGTGTCTTCGTTGGACGGATGCTCTGCAGACAGTAAATCTCTTAGGCGATTCTGTGTGCTCTTCCTCCATCAACTAAGTTGAAGACAGGATTTAATGAAATCAGCATTCATACTTTCTTTCCGGGAATTCTGGAGCAGATGTATCATTACCACTAGCATCATCATCAAACAGGAATTGACGACCCACTTGGGGCCAAGCTGGAGAGCAGCGCTGTCACCTTGCTTTCCTCCGGAGTCTTTTGCTTCGATGAATCTCTCATTCCGGGGTCCCCAGACAGAGCGCTCATATTTTTATGCCTCACGTAAGCCTGATCTTTCCAGGCTATGTATCTCTATTACCTAATTATCTCTCTAACTCTGACACAAGCATGTTGCTTGTGTTGGCTTACAGTCTTACTGCACTGTGTTTAGGAAAATTAGCCTGCCATTTTTAATTGTGATTAGGTCTGGTTGGAAGATTAGCTAAAATTTCTCATTGTCTTTTTTTTTTTTAACACATGTTGGTGTTCCTCGTTTGAATTACAGTTGTCCAGTAGAACGAACTAATAGATTGATAGATAAAATTAAGGTGCGTGATTATATTAGAGGCAATAAACTTTTGAAGGCCAGATGTTTCAAGAGGAACTCCCCAAAAAGAACTAGAAAGTGCATATTTATAAGAGGATATAGAACAAGTCAAATACCTAAATGATTTCATCTCTTTATAAAGACACTGGATAAAGTTGTGATATTTAAGCTCTTGAATTGTCTAGAGGGTTCAGTTAACTACCTGATTATTGATGTAGAATTTATCTCCTAGGAAATTACTGGTTTATTTTTATGATTGTTCCCAGAGAGGTAATTACCCCATTTATTTTCTTTTCTGGTGAAATATACTTTGCTGGAAAGAGTAAAAGAGACAGGAAGATTAAACTTTTAACTATTCATCAGCAGTAGAGGCATTTTTTCAATTCTTCTTGCCCTGATATGGTCTAAAAAAGCATTTAATTTTAATCAGTTGTTATGCCCATGGTTTATCATAACAGTCCTACGCTTCTTTGAAATACAGAGCAAAGCCCACTTTTCCTCTAGAGAATTGAAGTTCTCCAAACATACTATATTAATGACAGGGCCCAGAAGATAGTCCAAGTGGTGGAGCACTTGCCTGGCATGTGCTGGCATGGATGTGGGGAAAAGGGGACTCTCATCCATTGTTGGTGGGGATGTTGACTGGTCCAGCCTTTTGAAAAACAATATAAACATTCCTCTAAAGATGAGAAATTGAGCTCCCATTTGACCCAGCTATATTACTCCTGGGAATATATCCTGGGAAACCAAAAACACACAGCAGAAACACCATCCTCATTTTTATTTTCATAGCAGCACTGTTCACAATAGACAGAATCTGGAAACAATCGAGTGCCCGAGAACTGATGACTGGATAAAGAAACGTTGGTTCATCTATACAATGGAATACTATGCAGCTGTAAGGAAAAACGAAGTTATGAAATTTGCCTATAAATGGATGGACTTGGAGAGGATCATGTCGAGTGAAATTAGCCAGAAGGAAAAAGACAGATATAGAATGACTGCATTTATTTGCATGACATAAATAAATATATATGCATATATACATATTATGATACCAATATACAAGGTCAGGCAAAACATGGATCAAGAGGTCTTGTCAAAGGTGGAATCTACCACAAACATATGGGAGTCAGAGTTTACCTTACTTCTCTGTAGGCAAGACAGAGAAGGAACAGTGTGCTAAGAATTGTTGAAAGGGATAATACCAGCCTAGAACTGAGCATTGAATACAGGAAAAAAAGATACACATGATAACCTCTAAATGCATGTAATGCAATCCACAATGTAAGAGAAGGAAGAGAGAAAAGAGAGATAGAAAGAGAAAGAGAGAGAAGAGATAAAGAACCTGCCATAGAGGCAGGCTAGGGAGAGGGGAGGGAATCTGGGACATTGGTGGTGGGAAATGGGCACTGGTGGAGGGATGGGTCAAAACCATGTTTTGGTCAAAATCCAAACATGAACTTCTCTGTAATTGTATATCTCACAGCGCTATAATAAAATATTAAAAAAATATAATTCATAGTCTTACTGCCCACATGTAATGTTACCATACTCACACATGTATGTACTAATGGAAACACAAGAGAAATATCAACCAAAATTTAATAAGCTTGTGGATTGCATCTACAAAGCTCTAGCCGTCAACTGCAGTCCTGCTGTTCCTCTTTCCCCTAGTTACTTCTGGGAGTCCCTGGGGTACCCCAAATGAGCTCACAATATTGCTCACATGCTTCTCTATTTCTTTATTACTTTCTCTGCCCTAGATTCTAGCTCACTTGAGGCACTGTCAGCATCTAGAAGAGAACTGTGAGTTTGAGCTCCTCCCCTAGGAGGCATCTCCCCTCTGCTTCTTGACGGTTTCACTGTGCTGCAGAGTTGCTCACACAGTACATGGAGAATCTGCCTTCTGGGCTTAGTATCACGCGTTTGCCACCCAATATATTGATGCCTCACTGGGTAAGTGCCCACAACTTACCAAGTCCTTCAAAAACATTTCCTTTGGCTTTTGACTGAAGTCCAGTCACTGGACCCAACAAGGATTGGGGATAGTATCAAACAGATAACATAATGTCCAGGTCTTCTCCAGGATCTTTATTTCCCTTATTTCTAAATTTTTCATACAAGTGAAATTTGATTATTAGAAATTACATAGATGATATTCAGCAAATGTGTTTAGATCTTAACAGTGTTGGGGGCGGGAAATTACCCCAGTGCCATAGGGGCCTGTTTTGCCTGAGATATGTCTGAGACAGTGGGAGGAAAAACAACAGTAATTTACCTTTTTAAAATGTTCTTGCTGGGGCCGGAGTGATAGTCCAGCAGGTAGGGCATTTGCCTTGCAAGCAGCCGACCCGGGTTCAATCCCGGCATCCCATATGGTCCCCTGAGCACCACCAGGAGTAATTTCTGAGTGAAGAGCCAGGAGTAACCCCTAGCATTGTCAGGTGTGACCCAAAAAAGCAAAAAAAAATTTTTTTTTCTTGCTGGTGGTATTGAGTAGAACTTGTCTTGAATATATTGTTATTGCTACAATGCTTAAAGCCTCAGCTAGATAGTTTTTTTAAAATAAATCTTATATGTGAAATTGCATATATATGAAGTGATAGTCTTTCATTTTTATCTTTCCTTCTAAAACCAACATCTGTCTTTCAGAACATCTTTCTCCTGTTTTTTCTGTTTCCATACATATGTATATACACACATTAGAACGCTCACCTTCATCTCTAACAGATCAAGCAAATGATATATGCCTTCTCTCTTGCTTATTCTGTTTTTGTGCCAAGAAATCTTTCAGAAAAGCTGAAAATAGTAGTGAGTTGGCTCTATTTTTTTCCTTGACAATGATTTTTTGCAGGTTTGATGGAATCGTCGTGTTTGGGGCTTATCTATCTATCTATCTATCTATCTATCTATCTATCTATCTATCTATCTATCTATCTATCTATCTATCTATCTGTCTGTCTGTCTGTCTGTCTGTCTGTCTGTCTGTCTGTCTGTCTGTCTGTCTGTCTGTCTGTCTGTCTGTCTGTCTGTCTGTCCGTCCGTCCGTCCGTCTGTCCGTCTGTCCGTCCGCCCGCCCGCCCGCCCGCCGCCGCCACCTACCCACCTACCACCTACCACCACCCATCCATCCATCCATCCATCCACCACCATCTATCTATCATCTATCTATCATCTATCTATCTATCTATCTATCTATCTATCTATCTATCTATCTATCTATCTATCTATCTATCTATCTTCTATCTATCTATCTATCTATCTATCTATCTATCTATCTATCTATCTATCTATCTATCTATCTATCTATCTATCTATCTATCTATCTATCTATCTATCTATCTATCTATCTATCTATCTATCTATCTATCTATCTATCTATCTATCTATCTATCTATCTATCTATCTATCTATCTATCTTTGCTATTGGAACTAACTCCATTTTGCTCCCAACCATATAATCAGATACTCTTATGATTTACACAATCCATTCACGGATGCCAGACTCATCCCTTGACACTGAGGGAAAATTGAGCTTGTGCAAGATGGAAGGAATTCAGTCTGTTTTAATATTCAAGATCAAATACTAAAGGGAAAGAGGTGATGAAAGCTTCACTTTTAGGAACACAGCGATGCTTTCTGTTCCTAGACCTTTGGTGTATGAGAACTTTCCGACTCGCAATTTGAACGATGATGCCATTTGGGGGCTGGGTCACCCAAAGGGTTCCTGAAGACTCGGGGATATCTTTCACTGCTAGGAAGCCCCTCTCAGGGTCTTCTTTAGGCCAGTGAAGGGATTTTCCATTGAAAACTGAAGAACGAAGGCAGAGACAGTACCCAGGAAGAGGTCATCGGGGATTCTTTGAAGTGTTTTTGAGAAATACCTCCAGTTGTATTTTCACTTTTCCATTCTTGACCTCTGTCTCTGGCTCACAGGAGCTGCTTTCCCACCATTCTCTCTTCACCGTCTCCACTGCCGTCCTTCCCAACTTGAACCAAGGCCATGGGAAAGGCACCAGAATGACCCTGCCAACCCTTTATGGAGCCACCCGAGAGCTTCAAAGCCTGGCTCGCGTCCCTTCCCCTCTTTGTTGCCTTTTATACTTATTGAGTTTCCTCACTCTCTGAAGGCCTCCGCCATCTCTAGTCTGTCTTATACTGTAGTTAGCAGTCAGCTAATGTTTGGTATTGGTTATTGACAGAAAGTCCAGACATGATATTTTATCCCAAGTTTATTTTTTTTTATTTTTTCTGGATGTAGGTTTATTCAACACGAAACATCTCCAACTTTACTGAGGGCTGACCACGTCCGCGACCAAATCCACCTCTGAACTGGAACTCAGTGGCTGACCCAGCCCCGGCCTCAGCCTTCTTGTCGGCACCAGGGGGCACAGCGCTCGCGGTAGGTGTCTCTGTCTGCTTCCCCACGGGTGAGTCTCGCAGGCCTCTCGCCTCCAGACCTTTGGGCGGGGCCTTCCTGTTTCAGGCGGCTGCGCGCAGGGTGGCGGGCACGATCTCGGGGGCAGGTGGAGGTAATCGCGAGATACTGGATACCCTCGTTGGTAAGATACCAGTAGAAATGCCTCCAGGCAAACTGCTCCTTCGAGCCCCGGGACTTGAGAGACTGCATGGCCTTCATGACGGCAGATTGGGCACGTTCTTGTCGGCCAGCTCCGGGTGTTTGGGCATGTGGACGTCTTTCTTGGCCACCATCACCCCCTCCTTGAACAGGAGTTCGTAGATGGCGATCCGGTTCTTCTTGGGCATCAACATCGCGCCAGCTCTGCTCCGGAGCCCAGCTAGCATCCCAAGTTTATTTA
Source organism: Cryptotis parvus (assembly GCA_021461705.1). Lineage (NCBI taxonomy): Eukaryota > Metazoa > Chordata > Mammalia > Eulipotyphla > Soricidae > Cryptotis > Cryptotis parvus. The sequence goes on from JAJIBD010009827.1 coordinate 29,780, forward strand.
CTAAGTAGGCGCGTTAGTTATTGTTTCTTCAAATGAAATGGAGGAGCAGAAGGCATGAAAATAACTCAAGTGGTAGAGCAGATGCCTGTTAAATGCAAGGCTCTGAGTTAAATCCCTGGCATTTTATGCTCTCACTCCCAGCATTGCTGGTTATAGCCTGGTAATCACTAAGCTCTAGGCCTGAGTACCAAGTCATGAGGTCCCTACCATTGGACCAATTATAGGTGTTGCCCTATTAAAAACAAAGAGGTATATGTATATGTATATGTATATGTATATGTATATGTATATGTATATGTATGCATATATAAAGTCTAAGGGAATTTTTAATTTAGTTCCATTAATTCTGTTGTTAAAATAGATTTTAATTACACATAGAATCATATGTATCTATATTCAAGAGCTATGCTAAGAATACTCAATAAGCAAATACTGAGTGGCTGATTCAAGTCCTCAGAAAGTACAAATCTTTTAATTTTATGCATTATTCTTTGTTTATGGGGATAAATAGCAAGCACTTACTTTTGGAATTGTACTTAGTCTAGAATGAGCATGAGATTTCACACATTTCCTATCCAATAGTATTATAAAAGAATTTACAGTCCTTAGATAGTTCTGAACTGTACACAGTTTGACGTTTCTCTTCCTGAATGATAATGGGGTCTCCCATGGATGATAATTCCGTGCCCTCAGGAAATAGTTGTTGCAATGGCTATACATTTTTGACTCTAAAATTGGGGAAGTGGTTCTGGCATATAATGAATCCGACCAGACATACCACTAAATACACTGCACAGGCCAGTCTCTATAGTCAAGGATTATTTGACCTCAAACATCAACTGCGCCATAACTGAGAAATACACTTTTTTATTCATATTTGTTCCCTGAAGATCAATACTCATTTCTCATATCTTCCAAACACTTCTCTTCCATTTATAGAGGTGGCCTAAAAAAATTTATTATCTATGCTATCCTTTTATTTTATGATATTTTTAAATTATGAGAATAAAAACTTATCAGAATGTTATCATTTAACAATACTTTTGTTATTTATAGCAATAATTCTTTTTATAATCAATACCCCAAAACTGATATTGAAGTTGAGTTTAATATAACTTGCATTATACAAAGCGCATCTCCAGCCTAGGGTATGTGGGGGGGTGAAGATGACCAATTTTCTGCATTAGTGATCATGAAGGAGAGATATGAGGTGCTTACACTGGGTATTAATGTTTCCATTTCTCTAACAGTACCTTTGAAGGTAGTACTTGCTTCAAAAGTTTGAGAATCTGTGTAGACTCCAGTGCTATTTTCCGTCAAATAAGGATGTTTAGAAGATACTGGTTGTTATACTGATTGATATATTCAATCAGTCAAATAAAATTTTTTCTCATGTTCAAGTTCCTTTATGGTAGATGGAGGCTAAAAAGAAGAGTCGATTTCTCCAGCAGTGCTTAGGCATTAAAGGCCAATGAGGCATATCTACACATTCCCATAATATAGAAAGGAAATCAAAACTTTATGAGAGGTGCAAGAAATATGGCTCAGCCCAACAAAAATTATTTTCCCCATTGGGAGTGGCTGGGAAAGATAAGCCAGGGAGGATGCTTGGGATCAGGAAATAAGAACAATCTGTAGAGAGGAATGAAGTGTTCCTTTGGCCCACAGTCTTTGCTCTTCCTGGCCAATAACAAAACCACCATTTATTGTGGAAGAACCTTCTTGGAACCCTTCATATTCTAAGCGAACATCCAGAGAAGGAGGGATGATGTAGCACTTTGCACACTTTCCGATAAGCATCACTTTATTTATTCGACAGGATTATAGAAACTTAAGGCATGTTCCGAAAAGTGCTATTCTACCACAGGAATGAGTAAATATGGGAAAAGACAAGCCTTTAGATATCTTTGATAATCACATTTGTGGAAGAAGACAATTCTTAGGGGACAAGAGAAATGCTTTGTCTCAAACATAATCAAGTTCATGGGAGACACAAAACTCCAGCCTGCAGACAGAGATGGCCTGCGGCTGTGCAGATAGGTCTCAACATATAGTTTACATAAGTGTTTCATGTCTATGTTTATATATTCCCCATAAACAAGGAATCTGGCTTATCTTCTTATTGACATGCATCCTGGTTACCTCCTCTAGTTCAAGCTTTACCGGCTGTTAAATAGCACCAGGATTTGAAGAGTCAGCCCTGAACTTCCTCCTTCTGCCCACTAATTTTTTTCCCCACTTCCAGATTAGATATTTAATCTTAGCAATTACACTAATTTTTCTTTCCAAAATGAAACAATGGTGGCAGTTCTGAGAAGGGTACAAAATACTTCTTAAACTGTAAATAATTGATTCATACGTATACTTGGCAGTAGGGTCTGCTTGGAATTGAGCGGTCCCTAGGTCAAAACGTGGAATCTGTTTCCTAACATCAAAGGCTCCTCTGTCTTCTCCAGAGAGCAGCGCAGGCACATCAAGTAGATCCAATACATACCTCTCCTGTAACCAACAGGTTATTTATTGTTATTGTACACACTGACAGTGAGACAAGGCAGGGAGGGGGAGGCATCTTGCCAGATGACCGTCTCCCTGAGCCTCTGTGAGGAAGCAGCAGACAAGCTCAGAACATTAGGATTGAGGGGAACAAGGTGGCCAAAATAAAGGAAGCCAAATCCTTTAGAAAGGGAGAAACTGAGGCCCATAAAGGACCAGGGACCTGTCACAATCAATCAAGACAGAAAAACGGATGTTGAATTCGACATCTCACTTCTAAATCGGTGTTCACTTTCCCGCCTCATATACTGAGACTCGTGATTTCAGTTTTATCATTCTGTATTGCTGTTATGAACCCTTGCTTTCTCCCCCATTACTCTGTGTCTAGATTGTGGTGCCCTGCTCTCCTTCCCTTAGAAACAAGTTTGAGACAGAGACAGAGACAGAGACAGAGAAGAAAAGTGCCTGCCATATAGGCAGATGGGGGGCAGGGGAGGGGAGGGAAACTGGCGACACTGGTAGTAGGGAAGTATGCTCTGATTGCGCTGGTGAAGGGATGGGTGCTGCAATATTGTATAACTGAAACCCAATCATTAAAAACGTTGTAAATCTCTATCTCACGGTGATATAATAAAACAAAAAATTAAAGAAACAGAAACAGGCTTTTTGGAGACTTTTAACAGGAAACACTGGATGGTTCTGGCAGAATAGAGGCTGGATGCCCAGAACACAAACAGATCAGCCACACGGATTGAGTTTTATTGAAAACCCTCCATGTCTGAAAAATGAAAGTTGAAACTGCCAGGTAGGAATGTGTTTGAGGCTCTTCGTGAATCCAGAATATTGAGAAAAAATAGGAAAATCTGGATCAATCTGCTTATTGCTTAACTACATTTAGTGCTACCAAAAACTTTGTTAACATGAACCGTCACAAAACGGTAATCAGAAAAACAAGTTAATTCAGTGAGAACAGGATATTTGTCACCTAGGACAAATTGTAGTGAGATAAAGCTAACTCCAAAGAGACCAAAGGTTTTAGGAGGAAATCTGGGAGGCCTGTTTTGAACAAACGTGTTTTGGGGATACCAAGAGTTCAGCACTGTGGTGCCTTCTCGCTGCAGACAAGCAGTGAATGGGGCTGGGGGAGAGTCACCTGCTTGAGGCTGGCTGCAGGCGTGGAGGGAAGTGGAGGTCACCTTAGTGAGAGCTGTGTTTTCTGGCCCCGCGCTGACTCCATCTTGAATGAGGATTTTTCTTTATTTTTCACATTAGAGAGCACCGAATAGGTTTTGTTTTAGAATGATCCCTACTGGTGAGATGGACAGCATCCCAGAGGCCAACAGGAAACATTTGTGTCTTGGAATGACCTCAAAGGTAAGAGCACAACAAGGGTGGAGGCGTTGTGCGGACGTTTCTTTAAACCCAAGAATTCCAGCTCTCAGGAAGTCCTCCTAGCTTGAGCCAGAGCAATAACCTGTGTGCCAGAAAAGTCATGAGACATGCTTGTATTCTCATCATAACCACAAACAGTTACTAAACATTCCTAAGCACCTACTGTGTGCCAGGCACTGAGCTAATGCCTTTGAGAGGACGTCTCTTCCTGGAGGGTGTCTTTTGTCATTGAACAGCCTGGAGACCTCTGAAGTTCTCCTTCCTCTTCGGCTCATGGACACTGAAGCAAGTTTCTAAGTGTGTCCTTGACATGTGGTTGGAGACAACTTCAACTCAATATTGAAAAATATTGATTTGAATCTTTGAGGGTACTGATTTATTCAATATAGCGCAAATCAATAGTGTTCAATACTTTGGATATTTTGGGCTGGTCTTGGGTAACACTTAGATGTGGGCCCTAAAAATAAAATCATTAAGAGTGAAGAAAGTGGGTTCAATGTACACAGCTTTGTGTGCATGGATTACTCCAACTCTGTGCTCCTGGTGGTTCTTAGTAGTGCCAAGGATTGAAGCTGGTTGGCTGCCTGCAAAGCAAGTGCCTTACTTCCTGTATTATCTCTCTGGTCCCCGGCAAAGTATTTCTAAAAATACTATCTTTTGTTTATTTTTCTCTTATTTGAAATGAAATGCATGGCTATGATCAGATAGAAAATAAAGATTAGCAAAATAAAAATACAACCAGTTAAGGCTGTAAGATCAGTAATATAGAAACTTAGGGGCCAGACAGTTAGTACAGGGATAGTGGTGCTTGCCTTGCATGTGATTGGTAGTTCAATCTCTTGCACTGCCTATGGTTCATCAAGCGCTAGGAGTACCCCCCCCCCAAGTAGAGTATATGCCCCCCCCCACCAGGAGTTATCCCTGAACAAAGTGCCAGGAATAGTTCCTGTAAATCACACTATAGGTATACTGCTGTTTTGGTGACCTAAAATAGTTTTACATTTTGTTATGATTCAATCAATATGCAAACTTTGAATAACTTCATTGCAATCTATCTTGTAAATATACGTAGTGAATTTATTCAGAATTTTGGTAACTGGACTTAATTTACTTGTTATTGTCTGTTTCTTTTTATAGCTGGGTAGTATTCTATTGTTTGAATACACAACCATGTGTTCATTTCATTTGCCATTACATGTATATTTTCTTCAGTTTGGGCTAATATGAATAAAGTTTCTATAATATATGAACACAAATATTTATGCAGGCATGTATTTTCATTTTTGTTGGGCATTTAATCATGCCTAACTGTAAAAATGATCCAAATTTATGAGTATTCTATTTGCCTTCATCTTTTCCAACCCTGAGTATTGTTGATCTTTTTGATTTTAGGAATTCTAGAGAATGTGTGGCAGCCTTTAATTATGATTTTAATTTGAATTTCCATAATGACTAACGATGCTAAGATTTTTACAATTTCTATATGAGTAACTTGGTGGTTGCTGACTTTCATGGACATTTACCCTGCAATATAATTATCAAAATTATTATTATACATTTATTTAAATATCCCTTTCATATCTACAGTAATGTCCCCTCTCCCACATTTGATATCAGTAAATATTTTCCTCACTTTTTCCTCCTATAGTATTTCTCTGGCCCCAAAGATGACTCCATTTTGTGTTTTGTGTGTGTGTGTGTGTGGGTAAATGGGTGGGTGGGTGGGTCACCTGGAGTTACTCAGAGCTTACTCCTGGCTCCTGCTCCAGGATCACTCCTGGGGTTACTTAGGGATCCAAATGTAGTGTCAAGTGTTGACTCCTGGATTTCCACCAGCAGGAGAGACGGAGGCCTCCCAAGCAATACTCTAGGGACTCAGGATTCTCAGTTGACAAATTATTCTCAGTTGACTAATTGCTAGGATCCAGTGATGAAATACTTTTAAGACCCTGGGTTCATCAGTACTGTGGGGGAACCCTGGGCACCCTGACAAAATCCGGGAGCTGGGTCAGGCGATCTCCTTCTGCCCCAGGGGATTAGCTGCCTGTGGACAGAGAAAGATCGCGAGAATGAGCAGCAAAGTTTAGTCTATTGTTCTGGTATACAGTTTAGTAACAGGAAAAGTCCAGACTTTAGGTTCCCAGCTGGACCCCGACCACGTGTAGGTTTAGAGTACTCGGCAAGATGGTGCTACCATGTGCTAAGGCCCAACAGGGAAGAGAATGGAGAGAAGGGCAGAGGGAGAAGGCAAAAGGCAAAAGCAAAAGGCAAAAGACAAAAGGCCTGGAAGAAAGTAGGCTACAGCTTTTATATCTTTTCAATCTAGACCGCCCATACCAAGGAAAAGCAGTTAGGGTCAATTCCCTCAGGTAACTTCTCCCAGGACCTCACCTCGTTCCACTGAAATACTAATGTTGCCTAGCCAAGGCTGCAGGTCCTTGGTAGATGGGGAGGGGCATCTGAGATGAACTGTATCTCAGAATACACAGGCATGCATCTGTATCAATGGATATTCTACAGCCAGGCATGTATTTCTCAAAGCCTTCACAAGATTCTCATCTTTACCTCATATTTGTTTTCTATATATTAGCTTTTATATTTATTAGAGAGCCATGCTTGCTTTGAGACAAACAGCATTCCTCTCTGGTCTAATTATTTAGAGATCCAATGTGGCCAGGTAAATATACTGGTAAGATCTATCTAGCCCCACGATGACTGTGGTAGCCTGAGAGAAAATATTTATACCAGCCAACATAGAATACATGGTAAGATATACTGGCACATATCAAACTATCCTCCTGCCTTATGTCTACACAGTGGCCTGCAGGGAGGCAACTCCAGGCAAGATGCAGAGGCTCTGAGCAACAGTGTTCTGCAATGAGGACAACTCAGCAGTGCTCAGTGACCTTCTGGGCTACTCCCAGCAATGCTCAGGAGGACAGGACATGCAAGACAGTGATTGAACTTGGTTCTTATGCAAGTCAAGTATATAGAAGTCACGTGATCCAGGTCTTGGTATTATATGCCTGACCCCTACATCAATCTTTATCAAACTTAAGTCTATCTACATTTTTAAAATAGTCGTCACAGATGTAAGAGGTGGCTTATATATTTTACAAAAAGAGTTTGTGCATATGATTCTCTGATTCTTTGTAATAATTCTGAAGTTTTTTTCACAAGCATACACACACACACACACACACACACACACACCACTATTTGCTGCCTAGCCTTTGTGACAGAGATTTGCATTTTACTTATTTTGAAAAACACCTCTTAAAAATATAGGATTGAAGTGGTAATGGGAAGGCCATCAGAGCCATGGCAGTTATTTATGGGTGCAATCCCCGCCCACTTTCTACAGAGACTCTTCTGTAACGATTAGAAAAAGACTTTACTCTACAGCCTGGAATATGAGACCTTTCCAAAGTGGGCTTAAACTGTCCTTTCTACTTTTCTATTTCATAAGTTAATTTGCAAACTTCTTTCCCAATAGATATGCATTTTTATTATTTCTGCCATTTTGGCTTTATATTAAATACCTCCTAAGCATCAGGCATCACTTTAAGTGTTCCCTGATTTGGGCCCTTGACTATCATCCACATCTTGTCTTGGTTCTTACCATGTTTATTACTGTCACTTAGAAATAGCCTTGGCCATTTATTGAGAGTCAGTGCAGAAGTCCTTTGTGAGGTGGGCACTGTGCTCCATTGCCTCAGTCCTGAGGCCCAAGCCAAGGAAGGCCATATAAGTTCTAGCCATGCTCCACACCACCACCAGGTGGAGAATCCAAGCAGACCTTAAAAATCCTCTCTGCCTCAGTTAAGGACAAGGCATTAAACTGGGACCATACCCATCCCTGCTCCAGATCTGGAACCAGAAGGCTCTACCCCACCTGCATGACCACCACCTGGAATACCTGCCCATGGCTGCCACCCTCAGCCTGCACACCCATTCCACAATGCCCCTCTTGGGCAGATTTAAGCGTGTTCTGGGAAGCCTCCTCCCTGCCATATGATGCTTCTCATGCCCACGAGCAAGAACCCATAAGCAGTGGGGATTTTCCACTGACGGTTGCATTCATCTTGCTACTTAACTGTTTTCTTCTATTTAATTCATTTTGACTTCCTTGGATTTAGTTAATTTCACATTTAATTATCACTTTTCCAGTACCAGGCATCCATTTCTGTCCCTGGATTGTAAACAGAGTGAAAATTGTCCTGTTCCTAAAAAATTCAGGTATTTACCCTTGTCTATTATTATTATTAATTATTTATTATTTTATTATTATTATTATTATTATTATTATTATTATTACTAAGGGGTTGGCCATATCCAGTAGTGTTCAAGGCTTACTGCCGGCTCTGTGTTCAAGGATCACTCTTGGTGGGCTTTGGGATCATATGGGATGCCAGGGATCAAATCTGGTTGACTGAGTGCAAGACAAGTGTACTATCTCTCCAGCCCCTGTCTATCCATTTTAAGCTCTCAACTCTATTGCATGTACTTTCTTTTTCTCAATAGGCCGCACTTTCATGCATATAGAAAATAGTTTCAAATTAGATTTTGTGCTGAAATAAGAAGGAAGCAGAGGGGAGATTTCCTCTAAGGGACTGTGTCTTAATCCAAAAACAATACATTTTTTCAACTTGACAATATTTCTCCTTGACCATAAAGAAGAGGCAGATTTGAAAACAGTCAAGTCAAACTTTGGCTCAGCATTGAACCCGGGAATCCATCATAAGCAAGTGCCCTCTATGTGGAGTTTGAAGAGGGAGAGGTTGGTCAAATAACCTAGTAAGGGTTCTCTGAAATACAGTACTAGTGAATACACCAAGTCAAAAAGAAAATGATTGGACTTGAAATTTAAAGAAATAGATGTCTTGGGGCTGAAGACAAAGTACAACAGGTAGGGCATTTGTCTTGCATGTGGCCTACCTGGGTTTGATCCCCTGAACCCCAGGCTGTCTGCCTTGTATTGCCAGGGAGTAATTCCTGAACTCAAAGTCAGGAGTTACTCGTAAGCATTGGTGGGTGTAACCCAAAAAAAGAAAAGGAAAGAAAAGACAAGAAAGAAAAGAAAAGAAAAGAAAAGAAAGGAAAGGAAAAGAAAAGAAAAGAAAAGAAAAGAAAAGAAAAGAAAAAGAAAAGAAAAGAAAAGAAAAGAAAAGAAAAGAAAAAGAAGATACCTCAATCATTTTTGGTTCTGTAAACAATACATCAACATTTTGGATGGCTTTTCTTTCATAGCCCCTCTAGAGTGGAAGTACAACAGACCAGAATGGTCCAGTAATCTCCTGTCAGCTGGCTGGGGCACTGCCATAAAATATGCCCAATAAACCTGCCAGTTGGCTTTACGTTTTTCAACTAATGACCTCGGTTGGATCAAGCAATTATCTTGCCAACTGAAAGCATAGACGTCAACAGAGGAAGCTAGAGGAGCGATGGCATGCGGCACACAGCAACTCATCTATGTTTGGAGCAACAACCCCCACCGAAGTTCCTAGTGTTCTACTTATAGTTATACTCACAAATATCCACTGACAAGGTCTGCCTTATTTCTAAACATGTGTGACAGCTGCTGAGGATTCAGGGAGAAAATGCCAAGATTTCCAAGGCTAATTAGCGGAACAATTAAAACTGGAGTAAGGCCTTGCTAAGTCACAAACATTCCTGGCTGTTGGCTTGCCTTAGGCAAATAGTTTCAACTACTAGAACTAAAATGTTTTCACCTCTAAAATGTAGACCTGAGTAACAGTGCCTCTGAAAAAAAAAAACTACCAAGAAGCCAATGCTATCGTACTTTATTTTCAACTATTTAGAGAGGTTTGATGTTTAAGAGGTTATTCGCCCTTTCTCTGACAAGCTCCTTGTTCCTTATCCACCAGTCTCAGTGTTCTGGGCAACCTGTTCCTAAGGGAATGTTTCTTGCTCTATTAGCCATTTTCTCCCCCAAGGTCACCAGAACTTTGGACTCGGAATTTAAAGAAATAGATGTCTTAGGCCTGAAGGCATAGTAAGCCCACCACCACCCAGAGCTTTGAAGGTGGGTCTTGCGGTGGAGCAGAAAGAGTTGAAATCTTGGGTGGTGCTTGATTGAAGAACAACAATAAAAAGAGTCTAATGATGTTGTTGCAGCCGTTAGTGTTAGAGGTTAGTGCGGCGATGTTTGCAGCTGTTGAGTTAGAGGTTAGTGCAGTGATGTTTGTATCCTTTAGTGTCAGAGGTTAGTGCGGTGATGTTTGTATCTGTTAGTGTTAGAGGTGAGAGAGGAATGGAAAGAGCTATGCTTGGAAAATCATGCCTCACTCAAGTGAGAGAAGGAATCCGGAGTTCTGACCTCCGTCGCTATTCCAGAATCAGGGACGCTGTCTCGTTTGCCAAGGCATTGAAAATCAGATGGGCTGGACATGTAATGCGATTTGGAGACGACCGCTGGACTAGAGCTGTTACCAACTGGATCCCATGGGATGTCAAAAGATCACGTGGGCCGCCCGCCTACAAGATGGTCAGACTTCCTTGTCAAGACCCTGAAGGAACGGTTTGAGGCTCTTCATATTCCTGAATCAACCAGATGCCATTGGGCTACAATGGCACGTGATAGGGTCCAATGGAAATGTTACTGGCGCCCGCTTGAGCAAATTGATGAATAACGGGATTCAAGTGATCAAGAAGTGATCAAGTGTTAGAGGTTAGTATGTGTGTGGGACGGTGGGCAGCTCGTATCATCTTTCTATCAAAGAGTGAACTCAGGGAAACTGCAATCACTGGGCATATGAAAGCACCTATCCTAAGGCCTGTCACAAAATGGGCTCAACAAATGTTTATTTTTCTTTCTACCATTTATTTAGACTGTGCATCCGCTGAGCTATTGGAAAACCAAATATCTATGCTCTTAACCACAGCTAGATTACTTTTATCTCCTACTTTTATTGCAAGACCATAATTTTAGGTTCTTGTCCTTAAGCAGTCAAAACTGAAGAAGAGCACTAGAGATCAAGAAGTCAAATTCAGGAAAGATTTGGAAGATGGGGAAGATTCAGGGTCAGGGGAGGGGGTCTCCTCAGCAGGATTTTGAAAAGGGAAATAAAACTTTTCTCCTTTTTTTATCTTTTTAACCTAGAGGCGTGGGCCCAGCCTTGTGATGTTCTATCTCACCCTACAAATTCTCTTACCACTTCTCGGCACAGATAACCTAGTGATTTAGGAGATTTGTTTCTTGATCTTAAAACTCCTACACTTAAACTTCCTTAAATAGACCAGCCTGAAGCAGGTGGAAGCAGGCAATTCCACAGCCCTAAATGCAGGTTAGGTCAGAGATTTGCTTCTCGGGAATGTTAAGTAGTTACTGAAGGATGGTGCAGAGTGAGAGGATCTTGTCCTCAGCACGCAGGGGGCCTTTACCTGTTTGATGGACGTTTGGAAGCAGCAGAAGGAAAACAGTTTTGGGGGAACCGAAAGGGCCCTCAGGCACAGAGATCTGCCAGATCAGGAGTGAGGCACAGCTGCTGTCAGAGAAGCATTTAGCCAGAGGGAATGCAAAGCAGATCCAGCCTGGGCCAGTTGGTTTGGAAGCCACACACCATTTTGCACTGGGTTTAATCCCCTTGAGCAATTGTTGGCAAAATTAGCATACAAAACCCCAGATGTTTATGAGCTTACAATCCCTAATTTAACAACTTTGAGAAGGTTTTGGGTCCCTGACAAAGACTCCTGTGTTTTGTCCTTGGTCCAAGCTGTTCTCCTGCTGTTTCTGCTTCTCCGTGGATGGATGTTCCAGGGCTTTCCACTGGGCTGCACCTTGTTGTCCAGGCGTCTAATGGCCCTGGATAGCCAGTGCTCTTAGTGGCCAGCCGGCCTGTTGCTGGTGCTGTGACCTGCCTCGCTGGTTTAGCTGCTGATCCTTGCTTGATCCTTCGACTTTCCTCGATTCTTCAGTCACACACAGATGGGTGAGTGAGAAGGTTTTTTTTTCCTTCCTTCCTTCTACCCAGGCAACAGGTGAGGGCTCAAAGAGAGGCTGTCCTCCACTGTGCTCCATCTTGGCATTAATGATTCCTCCCCACTGATTTGGGGATCATACGGTGTGCCAGTGATTGAACTCAGGGCAGCGGCATGCAAGCCATGTGCCTTACGCCCTACGCCATCTTTCCAGCCCTAAAGGTATTTTTTTTTAAGTATTTTATTATACCACCGTGAGGTAAACAAATAAAAAAGATATACAATTAAAAAGTTCATGTTTGGGTTTTGGTCATACAGTGTTTCAGCACCCGTCCCTCCACCAGTGCCCATCTCCCACCAACAACATCCCTGGTTCCCTCCCCTCTTCCCCAGCCCTGCTCCATGGCAGGTTCTTTATTTCTTTCCCTCTCTCTCTCTTTCTCTTTTCCTTCCCTTCCAGACTATGGATTACAGAACATACATTAAAAGGTTGTCATGTGAATCCTTTTGCCTCTATTTAATGCTCAGTTCTAGGTTGGCATTAGTACCCTCGACTATTATTAGCACCCTGTTCCATTTTCTGTCTTACCTAAACTCTGACTCCCCACACGCTTGTGATAATTTCCACCTTTGACAAGACCTCCGATATATGCTTCACTTGACCTTGGATATTGGTATCATAATATGTACATATATATTTATGCCACGCAAATAAATGCAGTCATTCTGTATCTGTCTCTCTCTCCTTCTGGCTAATTTCGCTCCAACATAATCTTCTCCATGTCCATCCATTTATAGGCAAATTTTATAACTTCATTTTTCCTAACAGCTGCATAGTATTCCATTGTGTAGATGTACCAAAGCTTCTTTATTCAGTCATCGATTTTCGGGCACTCTGGTTGCTTCCAGATTCTGGCTATTGTGAATAATGCTGCTATGAACATAAAACTAGGGACGGTGTTTCCGCTGCGTATTTTTGGTTTCCCAGAGTAGATTCCCAGGAGTGGTATGGTTGGGTCAAATGGGAGTTCAATTTCTAGTCTTTGGAGGAAAGTCCATATTGTTTTCCAGAAAGGCTGTACCAGCCGGCATTCCCACCAACAATGGATGAGTGTCCCCTTTTCCCCACATCCACGCCAGCACTTGTTGTTCTTGCTCTTTTGAATATGTGCCAGCAGCAACATGTAAAAAAATGAATTTGGACCTGTGTCTAACACCATGCACAAAAATCAGATCAAAGTGGATTAAAGATCTCAATATCAGACTTGAATCCATAAAAGTACATTGAAGAAAATATAGGAAAAACCCTCCACGACATTGAAGCTAAAGGCATCTTCAAAGGTGAAACATCACTAACAAAGCAACTAGAAGAAAAGATAAACATATGGGACTACATGAAACTAAAAAGCTTCTTCACCTCAAAAGAAACAGTGACTAAGATACAAAAGCAGTCCACAGAATGGGAAAGAATATTCACCCAATACCCATCTGATAAGGGGTTAATATCCAGGATATATCAGGCACTGGTAGAACTTTACAAGAAGAAAACAAACAACCCCATTAAAAAATGGGGGAGAAGAAATGAACAGAAACTTCAGCAAGGAAGAAATTCGAATGGCCAAAAAACCTAAAGGTATTTTTTTTAGATGATCATTTTATATTACCCAGCCCCTCATTTCCTCTTCACTTCTGTCCTCCTTGATAGCACAGATAACCATATGATTATATTTCTATTTGGTAAACATAGTCGCCCCTAGCCTTTGTAGGCCCAGATTTTCTTTCAGTTTCAGTGTCTTTTTTAGTTACAGAAGGTCACTTCAGGTCCTAAACAGCTCATATAACCAGATATTTTGAGAGAGAAAGATCACATTCACAAACATATATTATTACAATTACTCTATTGTTGCTGATCTCTTGCTCTGGATAACTTACAAATTAAAGTTTATCATAGGCAAGTTTGAGTAGTAAAAACGGAATCTATAGATAGGGTTTGGCATATGTAGGCTTCTATTACCAAGAACCAATTATGAACACCTTTGTAATTGTATGTTTCACTGTGGTATAATAAAAAATTAAAAAAAATAAAGAATATGTGTATTCCCCTTAGCTAAGGGAGGATGTTATAGAGGAAAAGCATAACTTTTTTTTTTTTGTGGGGACCACTCCTGGCTGATCTCAGAGCTCCTGTCTCTGTACTCGGGGATTACTCCTGGCTGTCACACACAGCAGTACTCAGAGCTTACTCCTGACTCTGTGCTCAGGGAGCATTTTGGCAATGCTCTGGAAATCATATGTGATGTTGGGGACCAAACCCGGTCAGCTGCATGTAAGGCAAGCACCCAACCCAGTACTACTTCTCCAGCCCTAGAAAAACAACTTCACATTCAAGGAGTTAGTTTGCTTCCAACATATGTTTAAAATTTTATCTTTATTATTTTCCCACTTGGAATCACAGCTCAGGCTGGATGTTTCACTGCCATCTAAATATGACTTCAGGCTACAGAACATGCCAGTTGTAAGACAGTGTGAGAGATCATTTTCAGTAGGACAATCAAGAAATGCTTCATGAAAGAGATGACAAAAGGCACGAGCTTTGGGTTTGATCCCTGGCATCCCATATGGTTCCTGGAGCACTGCCAGGAGTAATTCCTGAGTGCAGAACCTGGAGCAATTCTTGAACATTGCTAGGTGTGACCCCCTAACCAAAATAAAAAGGAAGGAAGGAAGGAAGGAAGAAAGGAAGGAAGGAAGGAAATAGCCAGGAAGTTGCATACTATTGCATTTTTAAAAATTATACTGCCAATGTGATAAAAAAGAGCCAATGTTTTGTTATATGTCTACTTAGGATTTTTTTTTTTACACATGTTGAGTTGTGAAAAGGAACTTTCTGTAGCTTTACACACTAGCAGGCAGAATTTGGTATAGGACCATTCTGTCCTCCACCACCCAGAACCTTGAAGGTGGGTCTTGGGGTGGAGCAGAAAGAGGTGAAATCTTGGGTGGTGCTTGATTGAAGAACAACAATAAAAAGAGTCTAATGATGTTGTTGCAGCCGTTAGTGTTAGAGGTTAGGTAAGAATTCTATTGGTCGTTTATTATTACTATATCACAGAAAAATCCATTCTTGTAATTACCCATGTCACTTTCATGTAGGCGTCATACAGGGGGTATCACTAAGCAAAATGGTGATTTAAGTTTTATTGTGAATTTGGGATTAGAGAAATAAAATAAAAAGGACCTAATCCAGAAACCGAGAATTCAGACTTTAGAGTTATCAGTGTTATTGAGCAGCTAAATGCTAATGAACTTTTCTCAACCTAATTTTCCCACCTGTGACTATATATAGTAATAACTTCTTCACCTGTACTTTTTTTCATTTTAAAAAAATTTTTTTTATTATACCACAGTGAAACATACAGTTACAAAGTGTTCATAATTGGTTCTTGGTAATACAGTGTCCCAGCACCCATCCCTCCACCAGCGCCCCATCACCACCACCAAACCTCCCAGCCTACTCCCAGGCTGCCTTAGTAGCAGGTATCCCCTTATCCTCTCTCTCTCTCTCTCTCTCTCTCTCTCTCTCTCTTCTCTCTCTCTCTCTCTCCCCTTCTTTTACATAGTGCGGCTAGCCCTGCAGACGTTTAAGGTTTATCATGTAAGTCTCTTTGTGTATATTCAATGTTCACCTGTACTTTTAATTGTGAATTAAATCTTTAATTCATATGAAAAGGAATAAAAATCTCCTACAAGGCAAAGGATCAAATTTTAGGTTTCTTATTTTTACTGATTTTACAATCAGATAATCAGAAAAGTGATTTGTTAGATAGCGCAGATCAAGTTCTTGAGAGCTGGAAACTTGTGTGTTTTCTATAGTTGCAGTTCCTAAAACCATTTTGCTGCATAATAGATATAAAGCTACTACATATTTATAAAATGAAGAAATGAATGACTGGAAGCATTTCAAGGACCTCCCCCTACCTGGCTGAACTGACTGCTGAGATTTTAGTCTATGTGAATAATGGAGCAGAGTTGATGAAATATATGAACATTTGCTTAAGGATATCTTGCTTTACTCCTAGAATACTTTGATATTATCAATGATAATAATAATAATAATAATAAAAAAATTTGCCCCTTGAGGTGTTTTCAATATGCCATAAACAGTAATAATAATGGACCTCATTCCCAACGAATGGAGATGTTACTGGCTCCTGCTTGAGCAAATTGATGATCAATGGGAAGACAACTGATACAAGTGAATGATGATGATGATAATAATAACAATGATAATAATATTAATAGGGGCTGGAGTGATAGCACAGCAGGTAGGGCGTTTGCCTTGCATGAAACCGACCTGGGTTCGATCCCTGGCATCTCACATGGTCTCCTGAGCATTGCCAGGAGTAATTCTTGAACAAAGAGCCAGGAGAAACCCCTCAGCATTGTCGGTGTGACCCCAAAAGCAAAATAATAATAATAATAATAATAATAATAATAGTAGTAATAGTAGTAGTAGTAGTAGTAGTAGTAGTAGTAGTAGTAGTAGTAATAGTAATATCATTGCTTGAGGGCCAAGTATTCGATAGGAGTTGTGTAATGCTTTATTTGATTTCTGGTTAATTCTTCTCACTCTGAAAAATTGTGCAGCTTTATTTTTTAAACATCAGAAACTAATTCCCAGAGAAGATGAGAAACTTACTAAACGAGATGTGTCAAATGAACCAACTTGGTGACATTGGATTGTTTTGTGAAAATAAACAGTCTTATATATCAGCGACTTGAAAATGCAAAGGATTGTCTTTGACCTGTGGTACACGCTCGTTGGAAATGTGCAGAAAGATTCCGCATGTTGTACTTGAGGATCTAGATTCCAGAGCGACACTCACAAATATTGCATGATAGGGAAAAACATCTCTAGAGAGGGGCACAACAATAAAAAATTGCCCTGAGTGTGACGGGCATCCTTTCTGCATTGTCCAGGCTTAATCACATGGCTCCAGGACTTCATCCAACGCCAGATAGACTAGGAACTACAGCTCTATCATGCAGAAGATGGTGGGAAGTGAGATTGAGAGTGGGTAACTTCTCCAATGACTATCAAGGACTAATAAGTGGGAAGAACTAATAAGTCGAAGAATTGGTTTCTGAATCTAAACATTATTTAATCCCAACCGAGCATGGTATTTTTGTAAGACTGCGTTGCTTTATACAACTTGCTGCCATCTGGAAGTTCTTATCCATATTGTTTGACTTTTTTGTTGTCTTTCTGTGAGGCTTGTGTATTTGAGACCAGGCAGGCAGCGTGTTTCTGTGATAGGGATAATCCTTTCTTTTCATTTGTCACATTGGGAAATATGACCCTTGGCTCCAGGCAGAGAGGGGCTTGAAAGTGAGACTTGGTAGAATTAATAGGAGGCCCCGTGAAGCCCTTCTGTCCACTGCAGCTCTTCAGCAGATAGAGCATCATTAACCTCACTTGCTGGTATTTCATCCAAGAGCCACTGGAGTGACCTGGCAATTAGGGAGATACATAGATGTATGCAGGTTCAGAAACAGCCTCCCCCCACCCGTTAACTTGAAATAAACATATGACAAAGACTTGCCAACAGTGCTAGGGCTGTGATTTAGGATCATTCATATTTCCATCTCTGTAGGCGGTCTGTGATGTGAGTTTGGAGGTTGTCCAGCAAAGAGCCCTGAATTAGAAATCAAGCGCTTTGAAACCAGCCCTGGCTCTCTCATCACTAGGTGTGTGACCTTGGGCAAGTAATTTAATCGTTCAGAACTTGGAGTCTTTTCATCTGGAAAAAGAATTTCAGTTCCAACATTCACATTTTTAAAGATCAAAACTTCCAATCTGCACACAATATGAGCAGCTAACGTATGAATAGCACTTAATATTTTATAAAGATTTTGGTTTTCAGCTGCCTTGCTCTGCAGCTTTGATATAATTTCCCTGGTGAAGAAACTTCATTTTATAGGACCAGGTGAATTGTCCCAGGGTCTCAAATTCAAACTGCGTAAGTAGGACTTGAATATTAATTTTCTGGCTTCAAATATGACATTCCATCCCCTGGTCTGAATCATTGATTCGAGTGGTCTATAAGGGTTAATAAAGAACACGGGGGATGGGAGAGATAGTGTAGAGGGCAGCGAGCTTGCCTTGGACATGGTCTATACCAGCTACAATCCCTGGCACTCATGTGGTCCCTGATCACTGCTGGGTGTGGCCCCCAATCCAAAACTAACAACCAACCAAATAAAACCAAACAAACAAGGGAAAAAACCAGGGCAACGATTACCTACTGAGTGCTTTTTAAATGTTGAGGAGTCTGCTGTGGTACTAGACTATCTTACTCATTCACTCCCTATTATTTAGTTTCAGCCAGGATTACTCCAACTCTGGCCTGAAAACCATAAGACTCAGCCCGGTTTTTGAATACCTTTGAGCTCATACCTGTTAGTACTCAAGGAGATACCTGGTAGTGCTTGGAGACCATATAAGGTGCCAGGAGTCAGATCAGGTTGTGAGGCAAGTGCCGTAATCTATCTTTCCAGCCCTCACAGTACTTTTTAGGAATATTTTTTTTGGGTTGAAAAAGGTAAACGATACTATCAAGTCTGTTAGTGTAACCCCCAAATCCTCAATTAATTATTTTTCTTCCTTACAGAAAATGTGCTAATAACTGATCATTATGCTTAGCTCACTAATAGTTGGATTAAGGTTAGGTATGTTGTCGGTTCAAACAAATAATTGCTGAGTCCCAGGCACTATTTTGAATAATGGAGGTCTATAAAGCAGTAATCAATAGATATCAAAATTCCTGCCCTCATGTTTCTTTCATTCAAATTCTAGATAATGGGATGTAGATGTTGCTATTTGGTAAAGATTTCTTCTATTCAAATAAGTCATAATGAAGGAGCTATCAACTTTCTAAGTCTAGATGTTTGTCTTATTAACTCTGCACTTATACATGATACAGTCATGAGTAGAGACAGCTTAGAATCACATCAACATATCAAGTATGACAGAAAAAGTCAGAAAGAAATACTTAAGTCTTCAGAGTTCATTAATCTTGAAACCTGCTATATCTGAGCTCCTTTATTATATTAGAAAATAATCTATCTAGGGGCCGGAGCGATAGCCCAGCAGGTAGGGCGTTTGCCTTGCACGCGGCCGGCTCATGCTGGCCTGGGTTCGATCCCCGGCATCCCATATGGTCCCCCAAGCGCCGCCAGGAGTGAGTCCTGAGTGCAGAGCCAGGAGTAGCCCCTGAGCATTGCCGGGTATGACCCAAAAAGCAAAAAAAAAAAAAAAAAGAAAAAAAGAAAAAAAAGAAAATAATCTATCTATTTCTATAATTAGCAAATGGCATATATAAATATTTATATAAGTGCCTGTTAGTACTCAAGGCACTTATATAAATATAAGTGCTCAATATAAATACTCAATATAAATACTCAATATAAATATTAAATAATAATATAAATAATAAATATACTCAATATAAATATTTATATAAGTGCTCACAATAATCCTAATGAAATATTATTATTGGTTCCAGAGATAGCACCGGGGTTAAGGCATCTATCTGCCTTCACTTGTATCATTTCACTTGTATCACTTGTCTTCCCATTGTTCATTGATTTGCTCGAGCTCAGATTGTACTATTCTGTCTGCAGGACCTAAAATGGAGCAAGTGCGGAGAGATTAGGGATTATTTAATAGGTGTAAATAGGTTTAAGGGAAAGTAAGAAGCAATGGTGAAGAGCCCATATCAGTGGGGGAAGTGGAGGCCCTAAAATGATCAAATTAAAAGGAGCAGTTTCACTCCAAACAGAATAACTTTGCTTCCAGAAGAGAGCCTCGGTAGGAGCTATGCACCTGCTAAAGGAACTCAGCCAAACTGCAATTTCTTCAAACCTCTGTATCCAAAAGTGCCCAACTGATGAAGAGCAAGAACACGATTACTAGTAGCACTCTCTTCTCTTCCTTAACTCTATCCTGTGTTTCCCATTGACTAAACCCAATGGGAACATAGAGTGCAGGGATCTATCTGATATAGTTCCTAAAACTGTTTCCAGGACACACAACTAAGGGGGAAATAGAGCACATAGATCTGGAAGAACTACAAAAAGATGCAGTCATCTGTCATTGGGACCATTTCATCTCTTGAATTTCCTAAAAAGAATTGTTATGACAAATAGAGCGAAGGAGTCAACTGAAAAGTTTACCATAATGTAAGAAAGCACTCAAGGTAGAGAGTAATAGAGGTAACTGACATTTTTCAGTTTGTTTGTTTTGGAGCCACACCCAATTGTGCTCAGGGCACCTAACCCTCCTAACTCTGAGCTCAGGAATTACTCCTGGTAGGCTCTGGGGACCATATAGAATGCTGGGATCAAACCCAGGTCAGCTGTATGCAAGGCAAATGCCCTATTCACTGTCCTATCACTCTGGCCCACTGGAGTAAATTACAAATGGTAATTAGAACTACAAAAGTTTTCTTAGTGCAGAAATGTTATGGGAAGTATGGATTGATCAAGAACACATGGAATTCTTTGTTAGACATAGGACACTGTATTTTTGCTACAGTTTTGGTACAGTTTCTTTTTTGGAGCATGAGGATTATAATGCTTGTCCATAGTCAATGTAAGAATTCAGTGTCTGGACATAAATATACCAGGTGATCTTACCAAAAAGTGAAAATTACCACAAGCGCGTGGGAGTCAGAGGTTAGGTAAGATAGAGAAGGGAACATGTGTGAATAAATGTCAAAAGGTCTGATACCAACATAGAACTGAGCATTAAATACAGACAAAAAATGCAAATAATGGCTTCTAAGTGTATGCGTGAGTGTAACCCACAATGTGTGGGAGAAGGAGGAGAGAGAGAGGGAGAGAGAGAGGAGATAAAGAACCCTGCCATTTAGGCAGGACGTGGGAGGGGGAGGGAATTGGGGACATGGGTGGTGGTTGAGGGGCACTGGTGGAGGGCGGGTGCTGGAACACTGTGTGACCGAAACCCCCCAAGCGTGAACAACGTTGTAATTGTATATCTCATGGTGGTATAATAAAATGTTAAAAAAAATAGAATTCAGTGTCTGGGGCCAGAACAAAAGTAAGAAGTGGGTACTGGGACTTAAACTCTGACATCCCATACAGCCCCCTAAGCACCATCAGGGGTAATTACTGAGTGCAGAAACAGATGTAACTCATAAGCACCACTGAGAGTAGGCCCTAATTCAAAAAAATTCAATATCTGTCCATGGTAGGCACTCGTGAAATGATGAAATGATGCTGCTAAGTGCCTAACACTCTGATGTAAAGATAAAAATTCTTCCAGAGGAGGAGATTTTGATGTAGTTAGACAAGCAGTCACAGGCATGGAGTAGAGAGACTAACTGGGCCAGGGAATATCTGATATCAATTGATCCATACGGAAGACGCAGGTCACAAGTTCTGGCATACCCGCTGTGTAAAACACCCCTCGTCCTTACCTTCTCTACCCCCACATCCCTCTCGAAGCCCTGGATCTTGAAAGAACCTTCCAGTCATAAAATCCATTGCATTGTAGTTTATGAGCATTTTACAGATCTGTGAACCACCCAGTCACTGAGCTACGTGCAGTTAGACCACAGGCCATCAAAGCGAGTGAGAGTATGAACAGTTTGTAACTCCGTCATGGGTCCTTCTACCTTGAGACAGTAGTAAATCCACATCACTCAGCTCAGAAGCATTGTGTGAAAGTGGCAGCTTTGTTTTCCCACTTAAGGAGACCCCTGTTTGCTTGTTGGTGCCAAATGGTTCTCAGATAAATGCTGAAGAACAAATTAAAGATCAGATTGTACTTTTCTTTGCCATTGCGTGAAGGGCATTATTTTCCAGGTTGATAAGATCAGGAGTGAAGAACAAGGCACAATGGATGTTATTTCAGTCACTTAACAAGATCCACAGAATGCCCAGGGCTTTGTCCTACTACTCCTGGTCTCAAGATTTCTGGCGTTAGGGAAACTAAAAATAGTTGGTACAGAATTTGTCCGAATTAAATAGTGGCCTGAATTAATAGTGGCTCATTGGAAAGGAGTTGAGAAGAGAGAAGAAAAAAGCAAATTTAGAGTGCTGAGAGACATGTACAAGACGAGAGGTTACTACAAGAGTATCCCACCCACACGGCAGAGCCTGCCAAGCTACCCGTGTCGTATTTGATATGCCAAGAACCAGTAACAGTTATAGACCTCATTCCCATGACCTGAAGGAATGGTTTGAGGCTCTTCATGTTCCTGGAGCGAGCAGTTGAAATTGGGCTACACTAGCAGGTGACAGGACATATGGAGATGTTACTGGTGCCAGCTCGAGCAAATCGATGAACAACGGGAAGACATGTGATAAAGTGATACAAGAGTGCTGAGAGAGCAAGTTCAGCTGACAATAATTATGCCTGGGTTTTCTGCATGCAGTGTGATTCCCGTGCTAAATAGCCCGAAACATCTGACAGAGGAGCAAATGCTGCTGTGTAGAAATGTCAGACCATTAATACCCTACTCAGTTCCACCCATGTAATCTTTCTTAATGCGTCTATCATATTTTGATTTCTATTTTCCTCATCATTTCTTCACACAAGCTAACAGTTTTTCTATTATGCTATCTCTTTCCCCACTTATAATACCCAGAATTGCCTTAGTTTATTCTTAAATTTGAATTTACATGGGACCAGAAATCCTGAAGCTATTCTGTAATTTTTCTATTTCTCAATTCTCAAGACATATCCATTTGATATACCTAAGTAGGCTTGAGAAGGTAAGAAACATATGCGTTTAAAACATTTGGAGGTATATTTTATTTAAATAAAGTAAATTTTATATGTGTTAAATAACAATTATGATGAATTTTGGAAAAGTATGTGTTTTTCACATACATTTCACATACATGTGGCCAAGTCCAACATAGCTCCAAGGGTTTGCTCACTAGTGCAGGGGAGGGCCACGCTGGCCAGACTTGGAGCAGGGATTTGGGAACCCTCCCTCTCATTCCTCCACCTCCATGTTGGAAGGCGTGGCTGTGAGCTCCCAACCACTACAACCAGCAACCCTGAAAGAGAGAGACTCCAGAACCACAGCTGTGCCAACAGTCTTAGATAATACTGGAAGTTAGGACCAAGTCTTTCCTAGGATCTTTCACATTTATACACTGTATACAGTTCTAGGCAGGTTCTATCTGTGGCCCATCATCCCAGTGAGCCTAGCAAGAAGCCAGGGTAATCCCCACACCATGAGGTCAGTCATTCTCAACATCCGGGCTCCACAGTTCCTCAGAGCTCCACCTAAGAGAAAAGTTGATCTCTCCTTTTTGAGGTTCATCAGTAAAGCTCTAGACGAGAGCCTACTACTGAGAGTGTACCACCTACGTGGAGGAGTCTGGCAAGCTACCCATGTTGTATTTGATATTCCAGCAACCAGTAATAATTATAGACCTCATTCCCATGACCTGAAGGAATGGTTTGAGGCTCTTCATTTTCCTGGAGCAAGCAGATGCCCTTGGGCTACACTTTCTTGCCATAGGACATATAGAAATGTTACTGGTGCCCGCTCATGCAAATTGATGAACAACGGGAATCAAGTGATACAAGTGATACAAGTATGTGTTTCATGAAGCAGAACTTTAAGATACAGTGTATTTATAATATCTCAAAAAAGTTCTTTCAAGCCCCGTCTGTATTCCATTACAACTATTCATTTTCAGAGACCACTGTTCTGATTTATATCACCAGAAATTAGCTTTCTCTAATTTATAGTTTAAATGTAGCAGTTGGACTTGATGGTGTGGACTGTCTTCCTGTTTTCAGAAGTACTTAGCCATAATAACCACTATGATATCTCCAGTGCTTGCTATATACGAGGCATTAGTCAAAGTACAATTATTTACTCACATCTCTACTTAATAGTTCAATAAAGTAAACTGTATTATCTCTACTTTACATGTGGGAAAACTTAGAGATTAAGTTTCATAAGTTTACAGAACCATTAAGTGATCACTACTATGATTGGGATCCAAACAGTAAAGCCTTTGAGCCTGCAGCTTAAACACCACACCGCATTGCTGACCACTGGGCTGACGATAACTCACTACAATGTAGGAGTGGGAGAAATTGAAAATGTGGCCGTGTGAGTCGGTCTAGGAATGTGCAACATTTCAAAAGCTTTAAAGCAAACATTTTATTCTGGATGTTTCCAAACGTATTTTTTACAAAATTAATAAATGTGTAATACATAATAAAAATGGGTTTAATGAGCCTCCGTGAAGCTATCACCTAGTTTCAATCGATGTCAATATTTTATTTTTACTACTCTCTTTTAAATCTATTTTGAGAGATTTCTTGGAATGAGATCATAGAATGGAGGTTTTATAGAGGAGGGAAAGGAGGCAGATCAGAGGGGAGAGAGGGTCCAGTGAAGGGCGGTAGAAGGATATTGGCACTTTGCTAGTGGATTGTGGTGTGGTGACAGATTTTGATGAGGCATGAAATTATATCCTTCTCACATATAAATGGTTGTGTAAACGAATGCTACCTCAATGAAAAGGCACAATAAAATAAAAAGTAACTGGGAGCTGGGGATGTGGCTCGAGAGTTGAACATTTGCTTTGCAGGTGTGGAGGAATTTTACTGCCAAAACAGAGAAAAACAAAAAACAGGCAGCAGCAAGAAAAAAAAGGAAAAACAGAAAAATGTAAAAGGGGATTTTGAAAAACTAGTTTCAGACATGCTCTTACAAGTAACCATCATTTTAACCTTCAGTTCTTCCAAAACGCTTCTAAAAAAGGGATTGTGTTACCTAACTACAATATCAATGTTAGGTCACATCGAACAATAGTAAACATTAATTGTTGACTATTTATTATTTAATACAAAGACGATATTTATAGTTTTGATGATTTCAGCTTTGTTATTATTAACTAAAATCAGAAGGGGTCCACTTGACTTATTTGGTATTCATATCTCTGAACTTTTTTTTTCTTTTTTGGGATGACATTGGTGATGCTCAGGGGTTACTCCTGGTTCTGCATTTAGGAATTACTCCTGGCGGTGCTTGGGGGACTGTATGGGATGCCAGGGATTGAATTCTGCCTGGCCATGTGTAAGACAAGCTCCCTACCTGCTGTACTATGGTGGTCCATACCCTCCCCCCTCATTGAGGTCTTTTTCATTTAAAATCCTCCAGGTCTAAAGAGTTTTAGGTATTTTTTTAAAGAGGGGAGTCTATGGGAAAGCTTTTGATTTTGTTTTCATACAAAAAAACTGGGTGATATGGTAGCCGGAGAAGACTATAAGACCAGCCCAACTTTCCCCCATTTCCCTGACTTCTTATTTCCTTTTCTTCTCTGTGAGCACAGTTTCTCTAGGTCATTTTCTTACGTGAGGGGCAAAGGGTTTCTAGGAAGGGGCTGGTGGATTTCCTTGCTTTGACCAGAAATACCAGTATATCATTATTGAAGGAAACTGCTATAAATAGCTCTCCCAACCCTCTTCTGCTGTAAGAAACACATGGTCTCATTGAGGAAACTGAGACTTAAAAAGTATGTCTATGTATTCTTCTTGTGTGTTATGCAGGAAGAGAAACCAACATGGAATTATTTGTTTTATAGGAAAGGACACTTCAAGGTCACAACGGACCCCAGTCTGCCCTTCCATGTCCCAGGCCTGAGTTTTGAGAGTGAGTAGGCATCCAAGTAGTCAACTCCTGTATTCTGCAGTCTTGATTCAATATGCATTAATGAATAATTAGGATCACAGAAATCTAGTGCTAGGAGAGGCCTAGTGAATGGCAGTCAAGTGTTTTTCAAACTGTGTTTCCATGGACACACTTTCAATATTCTGCAACTGTTTGGTTTGAATTTCATTTTAAAAAATGGGCTCTGACCTTGATTATGGTACTAGTCCTCATTCTGGCTTTATTTTTTTATTCTCTTTCTCTCTGAATCCAGTTTTTAATAGACCTTACTAAGACTAGATAATAAATAAACCTTATTTCCATGTTAAGAAATCTATGAAAGAATAATTTCCAGACCACCTCGGAGAAAGCACACACTCCTAAAGTCAAAACGAATGTTTGGAAAGGTATTTCCTTCTTGTGTACCTTGGTAAAATCACTATTTGGAAGTCTGTCATCTTCAGTAACTTCTACAATCTGGGAAGATTCATTTTGGGATGTCTAAATATTTAGGAGTTGGGTAAAGCAGGCCTTTTCCCTTGTATATATAGGCAGTAAAATTAATATATTGATTAAACATAAACATTTATTACAGGTTAGGTAATATGGTGATAGTAGTGTTGATATTTTCAAACTGATATTTTTTGAGGCAGCATGAAGGGGTTAAGGATGGAAAATGTAGATAAAAAGACATAAACTGTTCACTTTGCTTTAAAGGCAAATGATTCACTTATATTTGGTGTTTTTAAATATTTAGTTAACAATGAGCTAAAGATGTTGTATAATCACATGTGGAAGTTTTGAAGGAAGAAGTTAAGCTGAGCTGGTTCAGGATCGCTGTCCTTATCTCATGTTGTAATTGCTTGTCTTTCCCTTTGTGTTGCTCTTGACCCCCTCCTCTCCCCACACTCCCTTTATTTCACAATCTATGATTTGGGGGCAGAGCTAGAACTGAAAGACAGAGACTAATCCCTGGACTGTGACGCAGACCTGACGTCAGGCAGTTGGGGGCAAATCCTACTCATGTCAGTGACTACCTCTGAACCTCAAATAAGTACATCGCTTTTTTTTTAGGGTTTAGTTTTTCAACCCATATATAGATATGATTTTAGCTACTTTGTAAGTGTTTATGGAAGGTTGAAATAGTATGTGGATATGTCTTGCAGAATGCCTAGCACATTCTAGCACACAGATTTAGTAAATATTGAACCCCTTCCTTTTTGTTTTTATTCATCTATATACCAGGAATGAATGATCCCCACCAAAGTAGTGATCCCTTACTTGGAGCTATGCAAACAATGAGAAGTGGTAAAGTGGGTTTAGTTCTACAATTTGAGAATATTGAGAGACCACTAAGAAAGTCATGATGCTAATAAGATATGGTCAATTAAAATTTAATATTGATACAAATTTAATATTTAATGTAATTTAATATTTAGTGTGAGTTAGGCATTATGTTTGATACTTTTGTACCCTATTTTAACACGCCTACAATCTTTTTTTTTTTTGGATGGCAAAACAGGTAAGGGAATTAAAGCTTGTTGACATTAAATTTACCACAAGTCACATATCTCCTCAAATAACAAGCCAGAGATTTGATTTTTTGTGTGTACCTAACACCAAAGATCATGTTTTTAACCACTTCTTGGGTGTTGAGCATACAGGCAATAAAATTTTGTAGAAAAATTTTATTAGTCATCTATTTTTCCATCAATTTGCCCTTCCACATATTTTAGAAAGAATATGCATGGAGCAGTAACTTGTAATTATCAGAAATGTAACATGTAATTATCTATCAGGTTAGTAGCCCTGGAAAGGACTTTTCTTGAGAGAGACAAGTAAATAAGAAGAGCATGAAAGAATCTATCAACAAATGGCCTCGTGCGGTCCCAGACTAAGGTAAAAGCAGAGAAAGGAGAATTTGACTGCATATCTTGGATTCAGTATTACAGGACTGAGACTATATTCTATAGGCCACAGAGGGTTATAATGTTAAGTGTGCCAAAACAACTAGTTTCATTAGCATAGAACTAGACCTCATCTTCTGGTCCCAAACGGAGTTACCTTGCTTGATCATATGAATTCGCCAGACTTTGTGAATAACACTTGGCAGATTTCAGAAATTCAATCCATTTTCTGAGGCTGAAACTTTAATTCCATAGAGACTAGTTGAAGGAATGTTCCTCATCTTGTAAAGGCCATTCCCAAGGAGGAGTATATGATTTGGATATTGGAAATGTGACTGGAATACATTTTCATCTTGAGGCTGCCAGACTTTGGAAATAAAAATACAGATGCTCAGTTAAATTTAAATTTCAGGTAAAGGAGGGAAGAAAAAATTAGAAAAAATGAAGAAAAAAAAGAAAAAATTAAGAAAAAATTAAAATGTTGTATTTCATAAGTATTTAGCTGAAATTATTTATTTGTCTGGAATTGAATTTATCGGAAATATCCAAAACAGAATGTCACAGTTTTCATCTGGTAGGCAGACGGAGCTGACTACTTTGATCTGGTAAATGGAAAAGTCCAGATTTATTCATGTGTAGTCACTTTCCCTCTAACTCTTTTCCCCTCAAAGTCCTGAGGACCAGCAAGGCTTGGTGCCAGCAGAAACGTGTGCTGTAAGCGTTGTACTGCCACTTCCCACACACACGGACCTGAAGGAGGTGGACTTCGGGGCAGTGAGAAACAAAAGGGGAAACTGGAGGCCGGGTCGCAGTGCGGTCCCGTCCTTCAGGGCTGCCCTTGGACATCGTGCAGCCGCTGCAGCCTGGCCTCCTGGCCTGAGTGATTTGATGCTGAAATTCTTGTAACTGATTGTGTTAGCTTCCTTTTCATAAACCTTATCTCTTCCTTGGAGTGTGTTTTAGTTTGCGTGGATGGGGTTGAGTATTCTCTTGGCTCCCTGAGCCCTCACGTCAGCCTCTGTTTCTGTGGGATTTCTTTCTCTGCTTATTTGCTTTAGGAAGAGGCTCGCTGATAAACGAGGGCAGCCATCTGGGAGCCGGACCGTCCTCTTGTCCAGCTGCCCCTGGGACCCTTCCTCCACTCAGGCCTTGCCTCTAATCAGGAGATGTTTCAGCTGCACGCCGCCTTACGGGCGAACGATAGCCTCTATTCCAGCAGTTTTAAGTTTTTGTCTTTTATGTTGTTAGTTTTCCAGAAAGATATCATGCAATGTTTTTTTTTTCTTTTTGGCTGTTGTTTCATTTCTGGTCATACCCGGTGTTGCTCAGAACTTACTCCAGTCCCCTGGTGAGAAGATGTTATAACTCGGAATAAATGATAAGCTGATTTTGTATTGAGAGTTTACTTCAGATAGATAAGCTGAGTAGAGAAACGTAGCTTGCTAGGGTTAGTGCAGGGGTGGGGGAACAGTGCCCGACCCTGCAGGGTCCGCCTGGTGCTGTTCACGGAGCCCTGTTGCAGCATCACGAATAAGGATCTAGCCTTCAGACCAGGCAAGCCAAGGAATAAGCTCCCTGGCTGTATTTCACGCGTCTTCCCTACCTGCTCAACAATGGGCGAGTGTTGATAACAACACTCTGCTGGGGTTGGTGGGAATGTGTTAGGGCTTAAAACATAAACGCCTGTAGAAGGCCTGACAACGATGCAATCTCTCCTCATAGGTAACACTAGGGAGAAGTCTGAGAGCTGAGAAATGCTTCACAGAGGAACACACACAACAGGCTCCAGCCCCAAGATGTTGAAAGGATTTGGGTTGTGGATTCAAACAGGGTTGGACTAAAAGTGCCACTGTTGGCTTTATAAGCTTGAAACTTTTTTTTTCTTTTCTTTCTGGTTTTGGGCCACAGCCAGCAATGCTTAGGGATTACTTCTGGCTCTACATTCCCAGCAGTGCTTCATATGAGATGCTGGGATCAAACCCAGGTCAGCTATGTGCAAAGCAAACACCTGACCCCACTGTCCAGTCATTTTTTTTTATCTTTCTGAAACCAGTTTCTTCAATTCTGAAAGAGATCGGTGTTGGGTGCTACTAACAACCAGATTTCAAGGGATTTCTGTGGAACTTAAATGAGAAATGTAGATAGTGTGTATACGGCTTTGCAGAGTGCTTGGCCTGTAGTTAGATCTCAATTGCTAGTAATTAGTTGTTAATTATTCATAATTTTAAAAGTTATTATCACTATTGTTATATTCCTTAAAAATGAACTCAGGTATTCTATATCATTGTCTGGTGATAGGTGTTAGTACTTCATTATCAGAGAAAGTATCTTATCTAATTAAAATCTTATTTTAAAAAATAATTAATAGAGTTTTTGTTTTCTTTGCTTTTTGGGTCACACTCGGCAATGCTCAGGGGTTACTCCTGGCTCTGCACTCAGGAATTACTCCTGGCGGTGCTCAGAGGATGATATGGGATGCCGGAGATCGAACCCGGCCGGCATGGGCCGGCACGTGCAAGGCAAACGCCCTACCTGCTGGGCTATCACTCCGGACCCAGAGTTTTGATTTACAATATTAAGACAGGAGTTTCCTGGACGTAATTTCAACGCCACATTTATCACCAGTGTACACGTTGCCCTCCCACATAACCTGTCTCCCACCCAATGCAGGACGTCTCGTGTGTGCAGAGTGAGCGGCTGTGATGGGGACGACATGTCTTGGGCGGATGCAGTGCTCAGGAGCCATGGAGATGGGGCAGCTGGCATGGCAGGTGTCAGCATCCTGGGGATTTTTCGTTAATTTATTTTTATTTTTTAATATTTTATTATGCCACTGTGAGATATATAATTACAAAGATGTTCATGTTTGGGTTTCGCCATACAGTGTTCCAGCACCCATCCCTCCACCAGTGCCCATTTCCCACCACCAATGTCCCCCAATTCCCTCCCCCCCCCCCAGCCTGCCTCTATGGCCGGCGCTATTTCCCCACCCACTTCAGTTTTGTCGTTTGTTAGTTAGTCCTGTCTCATTCCTCTTTAACATTCTTCTGTGGACTTGGGAAGCTCAAATATAGTTTTCCTATTTATTTATTTATTATTAAAAGAATCCTAGGCGTGGAAACTGGGGAATATGCAAAGAATATACTCCAGTCCTTTGAGCTATATCCATGGCTGATACTTTTATAGTTTGACTTAAAAATTTAAGCTATTTTTGAGATATATTCAACATAAAAATTACAAATGTACTTTGACAGTATATATCATGCTTATTTGAGAAGTAAATATCTTATTCCTCTCACAGTCAAATGGTTGTATTTTACATCAGCTTCCTATTTGCATCAACTCTGCCCTTGGGAATTACTCTTTTACTCTCCATTTCTATTAGTTTGACTTTTAATTCACTGTATAAGTGATACTGCACTGTATTTATCTTTCACTGTCTATTTCATTTAATAAAATGCCCTCAGGATCCATATATATTGTCACAAATGACAGGATTCTATCCTTTTTCATAGATGAATATTTTTTCATTGTCTACATACATCTTATACATATTTTAAATATAACAAATATATATAATATATGCTATACCTCATTATATATGTATACATATGCATACAATGATGTGTATATATAAATGAACACACACACACACACACACACATATATATATATACACATATCTCTCTCTATCTATCTATATCACATTTTCTTTTTCCCTTCATCTGTTGCTAAATATTCAGGTTGTTTCCATTTCCCAGCTATTACATGGATTATTATTTCCATGTCCCAGTAGACATGGAAGTGCAGATGGCTCGCTGAGGCCCAGTTTCCCTTCCTGTTAGATACAGACCTCGGAGAGGAATAGCCGGACTTATGGTAGTTCTACTTTTCACTTTTATGAGGAACCGATGCATTTTCCCATAGTGACTGTATAACTTTACATCCCAGTTTCACTGTCCAAAGTTTTCCTCTTTTCCTCACACTTATCATTTTCTTTCTGATGGTAGTCATTCTGATATGTATGAAGTGATATCTCATTGTAGTTTTGAATTTAATTTCCCTGGAGGTCTTTGGTGCTTTTCATGGACCTATTAGTTATCTATGTGTTCTTTATGGAAAAAAATGTTCATTCATTCAGAGCCCATTACCATTTTTATCACAGATTATCTCAGATTATCTGTTACTTTATCATGAGGTTGTATCAATTCTTTACATACCTTGGGTATTAACCCATGACCAAATAATGGTTTTCAAGCATTTTATCCCTTTCGCTTTACTGATGATGCTCTTTTATATGTAAGCAGTTCCCACTTATTTATTTGTTTATTGCTTTTCTTCTTTTAGATTTTGGTATGTAATGCAGCAAATTATTAAAACCAATGTTAAGAAACTTACCTCCTGATTTCTTCTGAAGTTTTGTTATTTTAGGTCTTATACTCAAGTCTTTAATGTTTTTCAGTTGATTTTTATTTATGGTATAGTCAGTGATGAGGTTTCATGTCTTTGTGGCATCTCAGGCTTCACGACACCATGTATCGAGGACTCTGTTCTTTTGGTCCTGTCTACTCTTGGTTCTTTGACCTAAATTGCTTCACCATATGTATGTGGGCTTACTTTGGTGTTTTCTGCTTGTTTCATTGAGGTATGGATCTGTTCTTATGCCAGTTTCATACTATTTTGATTACTGTAACTTTTAATGTAGGTTAAAACCTCTAAGTGTTATGCCTTTGGCTTTATTATTTTTAAAGGTTGTTTTGGTATCTGGGATCTGTTTTTGTTCCATGAAATTTTAGAATTACTTATATTCTGACAACTTAGAATTGATTCTAGTTAGACTTTTTGAACAATTGAAAGTGGCAGTGATTGATGCTATTTGGGCTATCAAGAGGTATATTTTTTTAATATTAGTCAAATATTATGTATGCAAAATGTACAGAATAGTTAATTTTGCTGACATTCAAAAGTTTAATCAAAACAAGCTAAATATTTCCTGCATATATCTTATATTAATATATGAAAGTTCTAATATATTTACATTATATTCAGTATACATATAAAATACAACTTTCACTTTTTCCAAACTGGAAAAATTAAATATGCTGTTAATTATATGACAATAAGTCAGTCATTTTCTCAAGATATTTTGAGCTAAATTAAATTAGCAGGAAAAATATAATGAAGCATTTGTAACTAATTTGAAGGTGTTACAATAAAAGCAATAAAACCATTTTTTTACTTTCTTGTTAAAACTTGTTTTACAGTAGAAATATAAAATTTCTGCTTTAATTGAGTTTTTATTTTATTTTTAGTTAATGTTAGTTTTTAATTAGTGTTATTTGACATTCTTAGTTAATGTTTTGGATATTAGTGCAGAAGTATCATTAAAATGTGCTAATATATAGATTGTTTATAAAGTAATATATTATAAAGACCCAGTGTGGTTGTGAGTTGTATTTGGGTTAAGTAACATTTAGGTTGTTTTTCTTTTTACTTATTCACAATCTAATTTTAAAAAAATACACATGAAATTATGAGAAAATGGCAATACAGATATGAGACATACCGGCCATGCTATTACTACTTAGGTACTGAGTAGGTTAATATGAGCTGAAATAGTCCATCTGTGGCTCCTGATAGTTATTAAATTGCTATTCCAGAGTCTTCCCAGACTAGCTATTTGGTTAAAGGTCAAATTCCTCCTGCCACATATTAGAAATTCCATCTGTATTTTTATTTGAACATTCCCCTGCCTTTTCTAATAATGTATTCCTACCCAAACCACCTACTAGAGAAAACAGCACAGTATTCTTCCGTGTGCTGATAGAATTTTGAAAACAAAAGAAAATAACACATTCAATTAAACCTAAGATTTATCTGTTATCATGACGGTGCTATTGTGATGCTTTGAACAGAAATTACATACATCTATCTTGGGAGTCATCAGGCCCATTAGAAGTAAAGGAATCTTTGGGTTTTATAATAAATTTTTAATATTTGATCCTTGAAAAATCAGTTTCTTATCCTAATCCTGATTTGGAAGTGTGTGTGTGTGTGTGTGTGTGTGTGTGTGTGTGTGTGTGTGTGTGTGTGGGGGGGGGAGAACCTGAGAAATAGATGTGTATGCGTTCGTGGAGTGTGTGGTGAAAATGGCCAATTCCACAGCTGGATAACAGCTCTTAAAAAAATAAGCTCAAACCTTGTCTCCCCAGAGCTGCCCCAGACCTTCTGACCTGTGACCCCCGGAGTGACCTTAAATGAATGCACACAAATCAAACTCAGACCCCAGCTGTCAAGCACAGCATGTGCACCTTGCTGAGATCTGCCCCGGAGCAGAGCCTTATACTCAGTGATTTTCCATCAGCTTTGAAACCACAAATAAGAGTGTCTAGAACTTAAAAGCTAAAGCTGTTTTATGAGCAACAGCAATAAGTTATTATTGAGGGGCCACTCATCACTTCATGAGAAACGCCATCTCTTCAGAGAATGGTATTGAGGAGCCTGGGTAGTCACATGCAAAAGAATGAAACCTGATCACTACGATACCATATAAAAATAAGGTAAAAATAGATAAAGTCTGGAATGTAAGACCTCAATGAAGTGGGGAATGGAGAACCTAGGCTCAAATCCAGGGCTTTGCAAATGGCAGGCATTTACTGCTTTAACCGTGTCCCTGCTCCACGGGAGAGTTCTGCAGAGCTGTTTTCTGATAATGTCTGATGAGGGAGGGCATCTTTGATGGTCACTTGTATGAATTCCATATGACGAGGGGCTGCTGAAATGGGCATCTGATCGGGAACACACTGTTTCATTAACCAGCCTAGACCAGACTAGAGTAGGATCTATGTATGCCAAAGCCCAACTGGCTTAAGACATCAAAGGATTATTTCCGTTGCTTCCTCTTGTGTCTATTATATGTTAGTAGATTTTGTTGCAATGCACTGGGACCCGTAAACAGAGCCACCAGCATCTAGGACAGTGGAAAGGTCCAAGCGACAGTGGGGAATTTGGGATCTGAGACTGGGCTTCTGTGTCAGACAGAGTGGAAGTAACATAATTCATCTTTGCTTTCGTTTTCTCTTTGGGTCACACCCAGCGAGTCAACTTGGAAGTAACACAATTCATCTTTGCTTTTTGTTTTCTTTTTGGGCCACACTCAGCGATGCTCAGGGGTTACTCCTGGCTCTGCACTAAGGAATTACTCCTGGTAGTGCTCAGGGGACCACATGGGATGTCGAGGATCAAACCTGGGTTGGCTGTGTGCAAGGCAAACACCCTCCCCACTGTACATCGCCTGCCCCACAATTCATCTTGATAGCTTACATTAGTATTTTCTTTTAAAGACAAAGACTTCATTGGGATAAATACTGAACCTTAGATTTCTCTCAAAATCTTTCCCCTTCGGAAAACCTTCAAATGAAGAAGGTGGGGAAGCAGCTAAGATTATTTTTCCTGACTCCTGCTCAGAAGGTGTAGAAAAGATTAGGCTTATTTATATATAAAACAGTGTCAAATAGGTTAAAGGGAGAAGGATTTTAATACTGGAGAGTCAGCGAGAAAGCAGAACTGTTCACTGGTAGCATTGACTGTAGGTTGACCTTCCTTTTTCTGCATGAACTAACAATGCTTGGTAGCAAAAATGCTCATGCGTCATCTCTGGTTTGATTTTGCTCTTGTAGTTTGACTGCAGTTCTGTTTTGTTCAGTTAAAAGGCCGTGTTTCATGTGGAAGTTTTTAGACTAACTTGGGGGTCTTAATTTTTTTTGAAAAAAAGTAATGCAATTTTGAAACTTTCCTTTAGGTTTCCTCAAATGACATGTTAGAGTCAGACTGATTTAGCGATATAGTTTTGCAGTTTCTCTGAGCCTACAAATGAGCTTCTGTAAAGCGAGTTTGAGTGTTGCGCAGATTTAGTTAAATGAGCTCACGTACTCAGTGTACTTGGCACACAGCGTCACGGAACACAGACAGCCTCGCATTGTTATTAAACCTTCATGGGCTTTGTTTTACCAGGCCAATGTGGTTCTCAGTAAAAGCTTTTAAATTCTTAGGCTTGGCTACTTTTCTTTTGAGTTACTTTAGGTTTCATAATCAAATCAGAAATACCCTGGTGCTTTTATTTTTCAATAGGAGTTTCAGTTCTACATATATCTATATTTCAAATAAAAAGTTGTATTTACTTAAGAGGCATCAGAATGTCAACTAAACAGTTTCAACATTTTTCTTTCTGCAATTACAGAGTGTTGTACAGTTAAAAACAAAAGCAATTCTCTTGTCTAAGCTGCATCAGAAACAGGTGAAGGTGAAAATATGACTGCCCATATATTGTGAATTTGTTCTCTGCGTCAAGAACCTACTTTAAGTTTCTGCGCCAATTTACAGAGCCTCGAACCTGTCCTCGAACCCTCTAGGACAGGTTCGAGGCTGCTGTATATTCCACTGGGCCCCAGAGGGCAGTCTAGAAGCACTTTAGGTACTGTGATAGCTGTACGTATACGCATGTATTTGTGAATGAATCTCACACACCCTTACATTTTATTTTTTGCTTTTCTAAAAAGGAGTGAGTTGTGTACAGGGTCATTAAATGCTTTGTAGATGAGGTTAAAAAACTGAGCTAGAGATGTTTTATTTATTACCATCATCATCTTCATTTGCTTTCTCCTTCTCTTCCTCTTCCTTTTTCTTGCTCTTTTCAGCTTTAGCAGCTTCCGTTTTGGACTCATTGATCTTTCCATTAATTTAGCTCGGTGTGCAATGGACTATAGCGCTGCCTTTGTTTTTCCACAGTAGCTAATAATGTTTTGTAGCAGAAATTATCCCTGGTCTTCTCTGGTTCAATTTTTCCTCTTCTGTAGTTTTTTTTTTTTCCTTTTTTGGGTCACACCCGGCAATGCTCAGGGGTTACTCCTGGCTCTGCACTCAGGAATCATTCCTGGCGGTGCTCGGGGGACCATATGGGATGCCGGGGATCGAACCCGGGCCGGCAAAGGCAAACGCCCTACCCACTGGGCTATGGCTCGGGCCCCCTCTTCTGTAGTTCTTTTGCAGTTTGGCTGCGATTCTGTTTCATTCACTTATAAGATTCACTGGAAGTTTTTTATTTTCCCTTCAACTTCGCTTTCTTTTCATTAGGCTAGTCACCTGCATCAGTGCTGTTCCCATCTCTCTAGCATCTTTGCAACAAACACCACCCAAAGGAAGGCCAGGATGCTCTCCTTTGATTTTGGGGAGATGTTTAGAGCAAAACAAGAAGCCTAAGGGAGTGTTCTTGGGTACATTGGAATCCTTGAATTTCTGTTTTGTTTTCCTTTTAAGAGGGATTTGAGTTTTTCATTTCTCTTTCATAATGTCAGCCTTTGCCATGTATGTCTTCTACGCTTTCTTTAGAAATCATGGTCTTCCACTTCTGTGTACTTAGAAAACTCTGAAAAGTTACGGAAGCATCTGGGTGTTCCTTCTTGGTGCTTCTCCTGGGAAGTTGCACAAAGAATGTTCATGATGACATTATACCTCTCAGCTTCTTAGGATCTTCCTTACCCATATTTCACTATTTTCCCCAAGTCACCCAGCACCTACTGGCTCTCATTTGCTCCAGCAATGTCTCTCTGGAGCCCAATGGACTGCAATGGCTAGCTAGTTTTTTTTTTTCCACATTCAGTCCTACTCAGGGGTTACTCCTGGTTTTGAACTCAGGAGTCACTACTGGCAGAGCTCGAAGGACCGTATAGGCTTCCAGACATCAAACTTGGCTTGACTGTGTGCAAGTCAAGCACCCTACCTGCTGTACTACTTTTCAATATTCTATCTCTCTTTCCCTTTGCTGTTGTCACATGTGTGCTTGGTTTCAGCCCATTTAGCTGTAGTACACGCAGTGTAGATGTGCTCACACATATTTGGATGCGCTGCTCTACCAGAGATCATACTTTGCTGGGATGCCAAGCACGGGAATGACAGCAAACCCGAAGTTTCACTCACTATGTGGGCTGGGGATTCAACTCTCAGCCTCAAGCCTACAGACTTGGCAATGTACAACTGAGGTCTACCTGAGCCCCAGAACATCCTCAGCTTTAATTATCCATTTAATTCAATGGCTAAGTGGCTTTCCTGACACAGAGGTGTCCTGGAGCAAGGTTTCTCAGTGGTCTCTATGGTCATGTGTATTGATAAACTCCTCAGATGGCAGCACGGAGCTCAGCTGGTCTTTGAAAAATGCTGCTTCCGCTCCTCACACACTTCACGTTTGGGAGTCTTACCCCATTCACTTCTACGCCTCTTCTTAAGGTGGTCCATACCTTTGAAGGCTTTGTAGTTTTTCTTGGACATTTAGCTAGAGTGAGGTTCAGACCATCTGACTTAGCTTGACCTTTCCAATGAAGCCAAAGAGAATGTAAAGAAACTCAGTTTAACCTGTAGGGATAATAAAATTTAGAATTGATGACATTTTTCCCACCTTAAATGTATGCTTTGTATGGGCTCACTATATCCTTGGCATTGACCAAGATAACTATTATACTATAGCGCCAGAGTCTTGCTTTACTTTAAAATGTGAATGGCCATATTGTACACAGATTTTATTTTCTAATGCTTTGCTGCAAATAAGAAATCTATCTATACAAGTGTACTTCTGCACAGAGATGGCAAGTTTGCATTCAGATTGTTCTAACCTGTTCTGCAGAGGTGCCAGCTTGTCTTTAGTTATCACTGTGTCCAAGCTGGTGACTTCATGCCTCAAGTTTGCGAACAATTCTCTATCTCTCCGCAGGGACTAGTGAAACCTAACTACATTGTGATATGGAAAAGCAGGAGGCCTTTGGAATTTGTGATTCATAGCAATCGAATCTGGGAATAGGAATAGTTCTGTAGCCCTTTGCCTGAGAACATATTATTGAGGGCGCTGCTCAAGCTTACTGCCCTTTGCTGGTGCCAATTTGATAGTAAGTCAGTTAAACAACTCACAGAGCCATTCGATGAGGAGAGTGATGTTGGCTAACACTTGGCTGTTTCTGACATTTATTACCAAACTGAACAAACATTTCTATAAGTGTTCAGCCAACCCCATACTTCCATCTTGTTTGCTTTCTTCCTCACAGCCCTCCCCCCCCCCCCCCCCCCCCCCCCCCCCCCCCCCCCCAAGGACATTTTAGACCCGACCTGCTGCACACCATCACCAAAATTCCCTTGACTAATTGGTGTTCAAGTGCTGATGGCGCAGATGGGTTTGTTTTTGAAAGGAAGGACCCACCTCCTTTGGGAATGGAGTTACTTATTCTTTAAATTTTTTTTAAATTCTTTCATTAAAATTTTTTTTTAATCACAGTGAGATGAACAGTTTCAGAGTTGTTTATGATTGGGTTTCAGTCATA
The DNA here is from genome assembly GCA_021461705.1 of Cryptotis parvus. Lineage (NCBI taxonomy): Eukaryota > Metazoa > Chordata > Mammalia > Eulipotyphla > Soricidae > Cryptotis > Cryptotis parvus. Next base: position 68,585 of record JAJIBD010009827.1, read on the forward strand.
TAATGCTCCAGTACTGGGGAGGCAGTTCTTTAAGCTACTCTTAATTTCCAGAGAGAATTTGAGATTGCTGAGCTAAACAATCTCAATATTATTAGAATGGAGGGGCTATTAAGAAACTTGAATTTCTTACCCATATACTCTCATACGTTAGAGTGAATTGGTAGGGAGAAACTTAATGAACTAGTTATCAGTTATTTTCAAATACAAATAACTTAAAAAAGTATCTCCTTGTTTTATTATTTATAAAATGACGTTGATAATAGACTTATCACTTAAGGCTTGTGAAGTTCCAAAGATATAGAATGTAGAGGATTTAACCTAGTGTCTGTGGCATGGGGAATATTTCCTTTTTAGCTTGTGAGATAGGAAGTGGATGGTTTCCTGAATTTTATAGGAGTAAATCGGTTAAGCTCCCTGGGGTTTAACAATGCATTTGTTCAGGCCATGTGGCTAATATGTGGTCTTGTGTGTAATTTTAGTCTGAGACTTTCAAGTCCAGAAACGTGCTAGGAAGCACCAGAGAGCTCTCCAGGAGGAATTAAACTTGTCCATACATATTTAAACAAGTTTCTCAATCATGCTGTTTACTAGAAATCAATTAGAAAAATATAGCCCATAGATGTTTTGGTTTTAACACTGGAGATTCTGATGCTGTAGTTATTTTTAAAATTTTTTATTATACCACTGTGAGATATACAGTTACAAAAGTGTTCATATTTGGTCATACAGTGTACCAGCACCCATCCCTCTACCAGTGCCCATTTCCCTCCACCAATGTCCCATGATATATCCCTCTCCCCTAATCTGCGTCTATGGCAGGCAATTTTCACTTCTTTCTCTCTCTCTCTCTCTCTCTCTCTCTCTCTCTCTCTCTTTTTACACACTGTGGCTTGCAATATATACAGTTAGAGGTTATCACGTATATCCTTTTGCCTACTTTCAATGTTCAGTTCTATTCTGGTATTATCACTTACAATAATTATTAGTACACTGTTCCTTTCTCTGTATTGCTAACCTTTGACTCCCACATATTGCAGTAGGTTCTACCCCTGAGACAAGACCTCCTGCTGATGCTGTAGCTCTGAGATGGAATCTGGAATTTGTCACAAAGTCTCTTGATGCTATCAGTGTGCTGAATCTTTTTCTTGTCTACCTTTCATCTTTCTAGAATGACTTTTGGATATGGGAGCTTTTATTCCCTTTCATATCTACTTGCTTTTACCTCCATCTTCTTCAAATCTCTGTGCTACTTTTTGGAAAATTACTTTTTTTTTAGTTGTGCTTGGTCTAATCGTTGATCCTAACGATCTTTTACTTCAGTGACCATGGTTTTCATATTCTGGGTGCCCAATTATCTGACTTGTTTCCTGGATAATTTTTTTGTCTCTTAAATTAATTTTCTATGGATCCAATAAATAATTTAAAATGTGAAATAATTCCAGAAAAACATAATTCCAGATTGCAGAGGTGATAATTCCACTAGTTTGACATTTCCCTTCACTTCCGGTTCTTGGTGCCTAATTGTAGCATTTTTTTTCTATGTCTGCTTTCTATTTCCAAATATCTAAATGACAAGTTTATGCTGTTGTTTGTCAATTTTAGTATATAACATGAAGTCTTTCTTCTATAGAATATGAAGACAGGAAGAACAAAACTGTATTCCTTCTGCCTAGTAATATAGTATTTAATATTTACCTGAGTATGTGGAAATTGCTCATAATTCAATCCTAGGGTATGGCTGTGTCTTCATTTTACAGCTTTTTATTTTCTCTGCTGCTAACAAACACCATTTTCTCATTAAGTTATTTTTTACCTATGTATACTTTACTCGTCTCTGTGTTATCATCCAAGTTCATCCGCGAGCTCTTAGTCACACAGTGAAAGATGATCAAGGACATGTTTCTCTTGGAGGTTGTTCTCACAGATCTCCCAGTTCCAAGTGGGACTTGCTTGTCTTCCGGAAGCATGTACTGTGTCTCCCACACCTTCCCTCCTGTGCTGACTTTCCTTTTTCCTGGATCCTATGTCTTCCTTTCCTGGTTTTGCTTTTTGTTTGTTTGGTGATGCCAGCTGGTAGAATTCTAGGAGAAGTAAAAAGAGGGACTGGAGTGATAATACAGCGAGTAGAGTGCTTGCCTTATGTGCAGCTGATCTGGGTTTTATCCCTGCCATCGCATATGGTTTCCTGAGCCCCACCAGAATTGATTCCTGAGCACAAAGTCAGGAGTAATCTGGAGCATCATTAGGTGCGATCTACAAATCAGAAGAGAGAAGGATGGAAGGAAGGAAGGAAGGAATTAAGGACAGAAGAACAGAAGGAAGAAAAGACAGAAGGACCGAAGGAAGGGAAGAAAGAAAACTTTCTAAAAATAAGGTGATCTATTTTAAATGTATGTCCTAGTATAGAATTCTAGATTCTACCGCATTTCTGACAATTTAAAGGGGCTAAGCTTTTAAATCTAATCTTTATGTTTCTAGTTTTGTGTTAGGACATTGGAGATCATTATGATTTCTAATTTTTTTTTCAGTTTTAAAAGGCTTTGCTTATCACAGGTTCAGGCATACAAATCAGCAAAAGGAAAAGCCCGGTGCTTAGGATTCCAGGCTAGAACCCCCAGCCACGTGTAGGCCAAGATGGCGACCACCACGTGTAAAGGCTTTGTGAAAGGAGAAGAAGACCAATATTTTATATGATAATTTGGTTTTCTCTTTGTAAGCTTTTAGAACTTTTCTTAATCCCAAGTAACAAGAAACTTGGAACAATATATTTTTCTGTGGGATTCTTTTCACTGACTGACCTATAGATTGTGTAAACCCATTCCTTGTGAAAACATATCTGTCTGAGTTGGGGTTTATGTATTTCTTTGATAATGACCTACCCACCGCCTCTCTTCATTTCTGCCAGATCATCTGGTTTGATCACTTGATCACTTGATCACTTGAATCCCGTTATTCATCGCTTTGCTCGAGCGGGTGCCAGTAACATTTCCATTGGACACTATCACGTGCCAATGTAGCCCAATGGCATCTGGTTGATTCAGGAATATGAAGAGCCTCAAACCGTTCCTTCAGGGTCTTGACAAGGAAGTCTGACCATCTTGTAGGTGGGTGGCCACGTGATCTTTTGACATCCCGTGGGATCCAGTCGGTAATGGCTCTAGTCCAGTGGTCGTCTCCAAATCGCATTACATGTCCAGCCCATCTGATTTTTGATGCCTTGGCAAACTAGACAGCATCCCTGATTCTGGAATAGCGCCGGAAGTCAGAACTCCGATTCCTTCTCTCACTTGAGTGAGGTGTGATAGTCCAAGCATAGCTCTTTTGATTCCTCTCTGGGAGACCCGAATAGCATTCTCATCCTGCTTTTGTAGGGCCCAGGTCTCTGAGGCGTATGTTAATGCAGGGAGAACAGTAGAGTCGGAAAAGATGTGCCCGGAGCCGGAGGTTCTTTGTCCTTTTAGCTATTTCTTTGATGCCTTTGAAGGCATTCTATGCCGCTCTCTTCCTCCTGCACAGCTCAGGTTTTAGGTCATTCATCATGTTGACTTCTCGACCTAGGTACACATAACTGCTGCATTCAGAGATGTTTGTTCCATTGAGAGTGAATGGGGCCTCTGAAACTAGTTCATTTTTCATAAACATAGTTTTCTTTAGATTCAGCTGTAGACCTATCTTTCCACATTCTCGGTCAAAGTCAGCCAGCATTTGTGCCCCTTGGCTAATGTTTGATGTTATTAGAACGATGTCATCAGCAAAGCAGAGGTGGTGTAGTTGCCGACCATCTATCTTCACTCCCATTCCTTCCCCATTCTAATTGTCGCATGATGTTCTCGAGGGTGGCGCTGAAGAGCCTTTGGTGAAAGGTATCACCCTGTTGAACCCCTCTTTTGACATCAATGATCACTTCTTTGTAGAATGGTGAGATCCTGGTGGTGAATCCATAATACAGCTCATGAAGGATCTTCATGTATTGGGTTTAAACACCCTGTTTGGCTAGGGCTTTGATGACCACTTCAGTCTCCACAGAATCAAAGGCTTTCTTTTAAATCAATGAACATGAGAGAGCGGCATCATGTACTCCCTACAAACCTCAGTGAGCTTGGTTACGGTGTGGATATGGTCGATTGGGCTGAATCCTTTCTGGTAGCCAGCTTGCTCGCATGGTTGTCCTTCATCTAGTGTTCTGCCAATCCTGTTCAGGATGACTCTTGTAAACAGCTTGTAGATGACAGACAACAGGCAGATGGGGTGATAGCTGCCGATGTCGTGAATGTCTCCCCTTCTTGAACAGTAGAACTGCCCTGCTGGTTTTCCATTAGGAGGGTACCTTGCATTCGGACAGGTAGCGTGTGAAGAGCCGAGCTAGTGTATTGATGAGTACCGACGGCAGATTCTTCAGGTGTTCGGGTCTGACTTGGTCTGGGCCTGGTGCTGTTCCCTTCTTTACCGATCGAAATGGCATGTTGGATTTCAGAAGGGAGAATGTTGGAAATGACATATCCATCCTGTGGAATTTGGTATGTGGGCAGGTGGACGTGGCTATCAAAGAGATCTGAGTAGAAGTCCTGGATAATCTTCTCCATTGCCTTTCTGGAAGATGTGATAGGTCCATCAGGGTGTCGGAGGGCAGTCATCTTGGTCTTATAGTTGGCAAAGGACAGGTGGGCGTTGCGAATGCTTTTCCCAGCTTCTGCTGCATCTCCCAGTATTTCTGCTCTTCTGTCTTTGAGGTCTTCTTTTATTGCTTCTCTGCAATGCTTTGCAAGCTTGGACGTTAGCATTTGGTCGCCTGAGGCTCGGCGCCTTGCTACGTTGGCGAATGAGATTAAGAGTTTCTGAAGACAGGCGTCCTTTTTGTGTCTTTCTCTCTCTCGGCATTCTTCGCACAATCATGGAGGTGCTGAACCAGTCGGTTGTATTCTTCATCGATGTCGTCAATAGTGGTATCTTCCAATGTTGCTGCAATGGTGCCAAAGAGTTCCCAGTTGGTGGTCGTTCTGGGAGTTCTTTTCTTAAACTTTGCAGCCTTTTCTCCCCATTGCGTGAAGTAGAATTTTGCATGAAGGAGACTGTGGTCCAAACATGTTTGGATTTGGGGACGACAGCAACATCAGCCAAACAAAACTGCCGATTAAAGATGATGTGGTCAATTTCATTGTGGAACTGTCCGCCAGGAGATTCCCATGTCCAATGTTTCGCTTCAGCCTTCTGGAACTGTGAGTTCCCATGAATGGTCTTGGTGGACAGGATGAACTCAGAGAGTCTCTCACCCTGTTCGTTCCATTCTAGGCCAATGGGTCCCCATGTGGAGTTCTTCAGCCGATCTTCTCGGTCCTATCTTGGCATTAAAATCACCGACTATGATCTGGTATCTGGTTTGATACCTTAAATTATTTTTTTCCTCTCTATGTTATTCAGACTGATTATTTCTCTAATTTTCATGGTCCCAAGCACATTGTTGGGCATAAGGTAGATTCAGTGTATTTGATTGGGCTGTAACTCTGCTTTAGGGTTTTCAGATTCTTGGCCAGTGATCTGCCTTTAGCTCTGTAAGCTATTAAGTAGCAGGTTTGTGTTTATATATATATGCATATATACTTTAATATATACATATATTCACACACATATAATATAATATCGATGTAGATATAATACATATACATCTATAGCAATTATTAGGAACATTTTCTTTTTTATAGTTTTAGTAAATCCTGATTTTTATAATTTTCTAAGGATTATACTTTATTACACTTACTTTCTAGAAGTATGAACAATGTGAGAAGATGTAAAATTGTGTGGTTCTTAACTCTCTTTTATCTTCAGGAATCTCAAGAAAGATCGGGAAAGTGTTTGTGATTCTGCTTATTAAACATCCGCTTTGTTCTTTTCCATAATCTATATTCATTTTGGGCCCTCTTTAGTTTACATATTTTATGTGACAACCTCTCTTGATTTCTTTTTCCTTCTATTTTCACATGACCTTCTGGAATTCGTAGAAATACTATTTTTTAACGTCTTCCTGCTTTTGCAAGGAAGGAAGAACTCCGTGCATGTCAGTTGCTCTTAAGGTGGCATAGCGCCCTCTCTCTCTGTTTCCAACTAGTCTGTTGGCACTTCCCCAGAGGTGGCCCAAAACTGCCTTGTGGAAATAGTCATTTGTGAATACAGTAATTCTCAGGAGGCATAAATTCATATCCTGTTCTCACTATGTATTTTATTAACTGTTAGAGTTATTTCACTGCCAGGTCCTGGCTAGAACCTGACTAACCAGCGCTAACAACTGTCTTTAAAGGCTCATGAATAGGGTCATAAACACTATTTACATTAGTGTGAACATGTACTTTTTATATTTATACCATTGCCTCTCTTTCCTTCTCACATGCACAGGCAGTTCATAATAAATGCATGTTTACTGTACTCTTCCCCAGGTTTTTGGATAACATGTGGATTAATTCATTCATTTAAACTTTATTGCTTATAACTCGGTCACTTGTATAGTCTTCAAATTCACGAACCTTCCCAGATTATCTGCTCTATGTTTGTTTTCCCTCTTTTTTTTAAGTGGGACCAAAAAAAAACAAACCTGGTTTATGGTGCAGTCAAGCAGAAAGTTAAGCCATTCCTGGTGTGCCTTAACAGACGCTTAATCCTGGCAGGGACCTGTCCTAAGTATAATAACACAGAACTGTCTTAAGTTCAGTGGTGAACTTAATGTACACTTTCCAGGTCATTAAGGCTATTTGATCTCAACTTTACATGAGAGAAATATGAAAATAAAGACAGAGTGGAAACTTGTCTCTTGTTTTCTGCCCAGTTTTACTTAAGAAGGGGATTGAAGAGTTGTGAATGAGATTATTCAGGATTTTTGAAGATGCAAACCCTGTCCTGTTTCAATGTGTATTAGATGAGAAATATGAGGAAGAAGCAGTGTTGGGCAAGGGTCAATTTGATGGTATCTGGCTTTCCACTAAGAAGTTTGGTAATATGTGGTGGATAGCACAGATAGTTTTCAAGGATCTGTAGGACAGAATCTGAACTGAGTTCAAGAGGGATGGATAGTTACACACTCAACATGCCAGATACTTTTTCTTGTTGATTAAGTCAGAATAGTGATGGCAAGACTTCTAGTGGAAAGAGTCTTCTATAAAGATGCTTGGCAAAGAAATATAAAAGATGTTTTGGCTTTCATGTAGGGGAAAGCGATATTAGCTTAACATTTTAAATTATGTATTTAAATTTTTTCTCAGTCTCTTTTGGCATATTCTTTTTTAGCTATGCATTTTTATTATGTGCTCTTGAAACTGACCACAGTATTGAGTTGAGCCTGAGAATGCCTTAAGTTTATGTAAAACTAACAAAAGTTATAATATACGGTCTATACAAAAAACCCCTATTGCTGAAATGTTCACAAACATTTCATGGAAGTAGTGATTCAATTTCTTTGCAATAGGAACATCAATGATTTCTTCATGAATCTTAAATTATTTATCTTTAATATCTGAATAATAATAAAATAATATTTTATTAGTAATATGTATTCAAATAATAGTAACATTTAATAAAATAGTATTCAAATTTGGATGGCACTATCACACTAATAGTAATGTGGCAGTATTGGTATAAGGAGTAAATGGAAAACTTTCATAGGCTAGGAATTCCACCCCTGGATAACACTTGAGATATTGTACATTCTTCATAAAATTAGCAACAACTAAGTGACCATATTTTATTTTATCGTATCTATTTTAACAGCAAGTAGCCTTCTAGTCACTCTTAGTTATCTCTTACAATTTCTGTGAATATTTTGTTACCCAGAAAAAATTCATTAGTAGAATATAGAGTTGTTAGCCATTATTTAACTTTTCACAGATAGAAATCACCCAACATTCTTTTGGTTGTTTTGGCCAACCACATCTTTCTTTAGACACTACTGGAGAAACAATTTTTCTTGTTGAACGTTTTCTGCCTGAGCCTTTGATTATAGTAATACATAATCTCAATTTGCAGGAAAGATAAATTAAGATTTACAACTGCTATGAAAGAAAATTGGCCAGCAGGTTCTAAGGTGAAGATGGTGAGTCCTGCCACTGACCAAAGGGCACCGGAGGCTTAGGACAGTGTCTGGAGGTGGAGGGGGGGTAGAGGGAAGCAGTGACTCTTGTGTTTATTGTGTGATGTTTTTTTATTGGGGACATTCGTAAAAATGTTCTCCATCAAATTAAAACTTATATTTAAAAGGTCTCTAATTGTTCTTCTTGCTTTGAATATGTAGTAGAATGCAGCTCTTATAATCTCTATCCCAATTATTTTCTCTACTAGAACTACTTGAGTAGTTTTTTACAAATCAAGTTTCTCATTCCAATCTATTTGAAATTCAAGTATAGTTTAATAAACTTTCCAAGTTAAGTATAAAACTAATAGTTTATTAGAACAAGGGACAGTTTATTTGTGCTTTTATGAACTTTGGTTGTAAGTGATCTTAAAATACCATCTGACTAATTTAAAACCATCAGGCATGGGGCAGGAGCAATAGTACAGTGGGTAGGGCATTTGCCTTGCATGAAGCTGACCAGGGTCCAATTCCTGGCATTCCATATGTTCCTGGTGTACTGTCAGGAGTAATTCCTGAGTGCAGAGCCAGGAATAAACCCTAAACATTGCTAGGTATGACCCCCTAAAAAGCAACCCAACCCCCATCAGGTTGGGTTACAAACCATCAGGCATGATTGCCGAATACTTCACCTAACCTAGCCTTTCATTTTTCTCTTATTCAATCACCAGTGGGTAAGATTGGGTCAGTCTCCTTCACTAGTCTATTTCAACATCTTACAGATTGTGCAGTTCTTAAAAAAGACAATTGAATTGCACTGTTGGAAACATAAATTCTTGTCTTCAAGTTTGTGTGTTTTTTAGGCAAATCGAAGTCCTTTCATATTCTATTGGCTTTCCAATGCACTCAGTATCTGCTAATCATGATGCAGATAGCTTGTGTATGTGTGTATGTTGTGTGTATGTTGTCACTGTACACAATAGAAATTATGGAATGGGGGTAGTATGGGAACTAAGCCTTGTGCCTTGCCTGTGGATGAAATTGATCTGATCCCTGGCATTCCATACTGTCTCTTGAGCACTGCAGTGAATGTTCCCTGAGCAGACAGTCAGGAATAAGCCCTAAAAACAGTCCTGGTATGACCTAGAAATGTGCCCCAAATTAAAGACACACACACATATAAACACACACAAACACACACACACACTCCAGAAGTTGTTCTCAAAGAAATTGTGCTATAGATCATTTAGCAATGATTTGAAATATTTTGAAATTTTAAAATTCAAGAATGTCATGTTATTCCCTCGTGTACACACACACATACACACACAACACTAGTTTCACTTTTTACTCTCAGATATTCAAAAAATTCGTAGTTTCAGTATGATAACACTTTTTACTGAATGTATATTTAATTAACTGTAATAGCACCTTCATGTATCAGAAAACAGTAATATATAGGAGTAATTTTCTGTCTATAAAAAAGCATGCTATTTATAATTCTAAACCATTAATGAGAATATTGGTGGTGATTTTACTCTTAAAAAGGCTCTATTTGAAGGACCAGAGAGACAGTAGAGCAGGAAAGGTGCTAACCTTGTGTGCAGCTGACCCAGATTTGACCCAGGTTGACCCCCAACCCTCACATAGATCACACATAGTGATGTGTGATCCCTGAGCTGAGAACCAGAAGAATTCCATGAACACAGCTTTATGTTGCCCAACCTGTCCCCCCTAAGTATTTCATTGTGTATTTCAAGTTGTAATAAAAATTAAAATAATAAAGATTAGCACATACTTTTTGTTTTGTTTTTTGGGGACATAGCCAGTGATGTTCAGGGCTTATTCCTAGTTCTGTGCTCAGGGGTCACTCCTGGTGGGGCTCATGAGACTATATCTGGGGATTAAGCCCCGGTCAGCAGCATTTAAGGCAAGTACTCTGCCTGCTGTATTATCTCTCTGGCACACACTTCTTCCCATTTGTCTTATCTAAACATAGTGGCAAAGTGATCAGCAAGATAATAATTAAATGTTATGTTCTTTTCTGCTTGGTTTGTTTTGAGGTGCTCCACTCAGCAGTACTCAGAGCTTACTCCTGGCTCTGCTCAGGATACCGAGTCCGCCGTATGCAAGGCAAGCACCCCACCTGCTGCACTATGCCTCCAGCCCCTAAGTCCTATGTTTTGAACCTCAGCTGTTACAGCCTGTGATTAAACCAGATATTTGTATAGCTGCAGGGAACCTGTGCTCTCAGAAAATTACCTCCACAGAAGTTTCTTTTTTAACTTAACAAAAGTCTTGGTTCTGGAGCCCTCTTTTAATTTAGAAGAGACGATTACATTTTGTCTATAGCATATGTCTTTCCTTGGCAGGCTGGGGAGAGGGAGGGAATCAGGGACATTGGTGGTGGGAAATGGGCACTGGTGGAGGGATGGGTGCTGGAACACTGTATGACTGAAACCCAAACATGAACATCTTTGTAACTGTATATCTCATGGTGGAATAATAAAAAATTTAAAATTAAGAAAAATTTCAAATAAACATTTCTACTCAGAGAGGTATACCCTCTTAAAGCACTGTTAGTAGTGACCCCAGCATGGGGTCAGTAGTAACTCTAAGAGCTGGGTTTGTTTCCCAAACAAAACAAATATCAAGTAAATCTTTATTAAGAGCTGGGTTTGTTTCCCAAACAAAACAAATATCAAGTAAATATTTATTATATAATACATTATTTTGGAAAGACATTTGTATATTGCAAAACTCACTATTACTCCAATTTTTACAGAACATCTCTAAGTGCAAGGTGTCTCCTCCCCTCCACATTGTCCCGGTGTCCGCTTCCCTCACACCATGCTAACCTCACTTGAGGAACCCAATTCTCTGGTTCTGTTGCCTTTGTGCATTTGTTATTCCCTTACTAGGTTTCTTTATATTGCACATATGAGAGGGTCATTCTGTATTGAAATTTTATTTATTTTTGTTTGGGAGCTACACTCTGTAGTGCTCAGGACTTACTGCTGGCTCTGCGCACGGAGATCACTTTTGGCAGGCTCAGGGGATGACATGGGGTTCTGGGCATGGAAGCTGAGCCTGCAGCATGGGATGGAGTGCCTCCCTGCTGTCTTAGCTCTCTAGCGCCCTCCTGCTGTTCTATCTCTCTGGCCCCTGTACCAAAATTTTAAAGAACTTTGTCCTTCATCTAAGAAACTATCTGCTGTTAGTGGTATTTTCTTGGAAAGGGTTGATAATGAGAATTCTCTAATAGCATTTTTAATATAAATTTTGGAAGACTTTTATTAGAATGACTCATAGGACATCCTGGGCCTTTAATATGTTTAAGATATTGCAGTAGCCAGTGACTATAAAAATATTGATAACATGAAGAAATGTGATGCTAATTAAAGGACTTTCTCATCTTCCTAGTTGAGCTAACAAAAATACCTATTTGGCAGTTATAAGTTAGAGTAAATACAACTTGGGTTAGGCAGGAAGTGGACTGATGTTCTCCTTGGGTGTTCAGACGTCCAGGAGTGGAGCAGAATGTGTGTTCTGCTTTTCCTTAGAAATGATGGTGGCAATCATATGGATGGATGTGTCATGTGCTTGGGTGAACTAGAAATAGTGACTGTATATAGGTCAAATGACTACAGTAGTACAGAATATATGATTGAAATGAAGATGAAAGAGTAAAGGTTACTGAGGTTGAGTTTGTTTTATTGGTTTTTTGTTTTCAGGATTTAATAGTTTTTTTTGCTTTATTAAATTCAGTATAGGGAACATAAAATTATGTTGTTTGTGCAGAATCAATTGAATGTTAATTATTCATGAATATTAGAAGTACATGACTTGGATTCTCCTGTTTTATCCCCACAGATAAATAGAATATCAGGGCTGGAGCGATAGCCCAGCGGGTAGAGCATTTGCCTTGCACGTGGCCTGCCCATGCCAGCCAGGGTTCGGTCCCCGGCATCCCATATGGTCTCCTGAGCACCACCAGGAGTAATTCCTGAGTGCAGAGCCAGGAGTAACCCTGAGCATTGCTGGGTGTGACCCAAAAAGTAAAAAAAAATTAGAATATCTATTTCTCATTGATTGAAGAATAGATAGAACAGATGGCCACTTTGTTGCCATCTTTGGGTATTTTTTTCTTTTTGTTGCCACTTTGGGTATTTTTTTCTTTCTTAAATTATTCAACTTTTCTAGAACTCATGGTTATAAAATATTTTTTTTTCTTCCCTCCAAAATAAAGGTCAGGTAGCAGAAGTTCTGATTAAGCGCCGCTCAACTGTGAATAAACAAAAGGAACTTTTCAAAGAACAAAAAAGCTGGCCATTACATTTCAGAAATAAATTTAAATCCCAATAATCACTCAGATTATAGGGAACAGTATCTCTTGAGGGTTTTCTTTTTTTAACCCTGTAATTCACATCTCTTCCAGATGTTCCATGGTCCAAAAAAACACAGAACAGTCACGAAAAGGTGTCACTACCATAAATTTTTCTTGCCTTAGAAAATTCCAGGTAAGTGCCTCCTTTATGTTCAATTTTGATTCTAAGATTAGGGTCATAAACCACATCGCAGCAAGTTAATCCACTTTCTAGCCTACATAATTTGACCTCATAGGGACTCATAAAAACAATAAGAATTATTGAGTTAAATGTAAACTTTATCATTTGAACTGGAATAATGACTTAAATGTTTGCAAAAATTACTGGGGAATGTTGCTTAGACTTATTTATTGATCCTTTTAATTGAACTTACATCTTTCAAAATTGCGTTATTAATTTTGAGGATAAAATAAAATTGTATAATATAAATTCAGGATTCAAATTTTGCATTATGTAGCTAATTGTTTCTGACTCTGGTCATTTTTAAAAAGCAAAATAGTGCTTTCTTGCAGTTTGTTGCTAGTCAAGCTGCAGACTGAGTTATGACCTTTCACCCTAAGTAAGCAATCCTATAACTACTTAATAGTAATTACTCTACCAGATGCAGCAACAGAGTAAGTTAAAAGACACCTGATCCTCAATCTTGGCATGAGGCTCCACGCTCTGCTGGTTTTTTCTTGGTTCAGTAATAAATGATCATTTCTATCGTGGTGGCTGATTGACAGTTTGATGGATGGAAAAACAACAATAATTGTGGGTCCATTTATTTTATACAGATTTGTTCCATCCCAGAGTGTAGTTCTCAGTTATCACACTTTCTTTTTTTGGAAAGTAGAAAAGTTTATTAGAAAGTAGTAAAGAAGAGAAAAGAAGCTCCCCAAGTGGGGGAAGAACTAAGTATAGGACTAAGTTCTAATTCAGACTTTCATAATTCTTCAGCTCATTTTAGTTCTAAAAATAGTCAGAACATTTGTACTAGTTTTCCTCAGAGAGGTTTTCTAATCTTGAGTGAGAGTCTAAGAGGTTCTGAAGAAAAAGCCACACAGCTTGCTGTAGCCAGAGATAGCTTTCTCTTATTCCCTGGAGAGAAGATTATCCCCCTTGGTGGGTGTTAAATAATGGAAGTCTACCCAGACCTGGATAGAATGAAGGCATTTGCTCTCATTTGACATTTACAGCAGAGTAAGAAATAGCAATGGCATTTTTTTCCCTGACAATCTAAACACCGTTTTAATGTATTGCTCACCACTGCTGCTGAGGTGAAGAAGAATGGAGTTGTTGGCAATCACAACGCTCTGAATTATTGGCCTTTAAAAAATCCCACAGATGTTTGGTTTGGGAAACTCCACTGTAAGCCTTAAAAAATACCACTGACACCTTTTGTGATAGTTGCACATAAAAAAAAATTGAATTCCGCTTTCCGCCCCGCTCATCTTCTAAATTCCTGATAAATTTCTCTTTTATATTCTGCCTTTGCTTTCATTCCTCCCAACTTCCTGGATCTTTCCATGTCTTTCCACACCAAGTCATCTTTGCTGGATTAAATTATTTGAACTTGCTGTCTAGGTTGAAATCATCCCTGGGATAATTTGGTTTATTTCTATGCCTTACTGGGTAACCTTTAGTCCTGAGGATTAAAAAAAGGGTCAAGACAGGGTGTCTGTGACTTGCTGTTTCTGGTGACCTCAGTCTTCCTTTGGTTTCTTGGGAATTTAAGAAATTTATTTTTCTAATGGTCACTTGGCTGTCTGATAGCACTGGAAGATTCTTGTTGGAAATGAGCCGTTAGTGCAGAAAATACCCTTAATTGTGATGCCAAATGGCTTTGTGGTCAGCTGAGATATGATTGTGGAAACACTTGCGAAGGTCATATACCCTACAAAATCATTTGCTTAAATACATGACTTGGTGGGCACGAAATATTGTACATACTTATAAATCTAACACATGTATCTGCATTTTACATGTGATAAAGCATGTATCTCATATGCTGTTCTATGGTTGTGTTGTCTTGTTATGCCATCTCTAGCATATATATTCATAGATATCTACTGAATCTACTATGGATTTGAACAAGGTAGTGCTTTATTATATGTATAAATGATAGATGAGCATATACATTACTCATATACTTTATACACATGCACATACATGTAATATAATTTTTCCTCCTAATTTTCTTTTTAGAGGAATAACTCTACTTCCAAGGTCAAATTTGTACATAAGGCTATTAGGCGCTCACTTTAATGGTTGATTAACTTTTGTGAGTCATAAACTTCTCCTTTACATTAATCATGGAATCTTAAATTTTATCAGTGGTTTTCATTTCTCTAAGTCCTGAAGACCTTCCCCAGAATTTTAAGTAGCAATCAAAATTTAAACATTTGTGGGAACACTTATGGACTCAAGGAAATAGAGAGAAAGTATATCAGTTGACAGATGACAGAAAAATCTTGACAAAAAGGGCCCCAATAGATGTCTAGTTTTAGTAGTTATATTGCTGGAAGTAGGGGGTGGTGTTCACAGCCAAAAATGGTGAGAAGGAAGTGTCTAAGACAAATTTACCTACTCAGCTTTGCAGAAGTCTAGCCCAGACCCTCTTTTTGAATGTAATGGATCAAACAAGACCACTTGAATGGTCTCTGAAGGGAGGTAGAGAAATAATTTTTTTCTTCAAGTTAACAGGCAAATCCTTCACACACCTAAGTAAACAACCTTCCATGCCAAGCATCATATTGCTTTATAGGGAGTTGTCAGTGGTAGAGCTAAAACATTGCTTTGAAAGATTTCCTGTTGGAGGGGTCTGTCAGAGGAGCTGGAGGACAGTTCTGATGACCCATTCAACACGTTCCAATGTTTTTCCCAATAGCTCTGTTGAAGTAGTAATTCTTTACATACAAGCCCACTAACATCGTTCTGTGAAAGTAAGATGGCAGGAACATGATCGAAGAAAGTTTTTGATCTTCCTTTATCTTGGGTTTGACAGTGAGTAAGCTAGTGACAAATCATTTAGTCTCTGTCTTTTCTGAGCCTCATTTCAACCTTCCCTGATGAGTCAGTCTCCTTTGTTAGCAAAGTTTGACAACTGCTCTCTCTCTCTCAGCATTATTAATGGTTACAGGCTAATTCCATCTCTTGGCAGGTCTTATCCCATCCTGTACTTGCTTTTCAGGTGGTATGAACATTCCAAATTTAAAATGTCCTTTTCATACTTCCTTATATCATGATTTACTAACCATACACTCCTGTAACCATACAGGAGTGTATGGTTAGTATATCAAACCATACAAGGAGTCAAAAGTAATGAAGATAGTAGTAAATACTTGTTATGTAACAAGTACAATACAGGGTTATTTATACATTCAGTTTCATTTAATGCTCAAAGCAGTGTTGCAAGATATTATTGTAACCCTTTTATATATGCATAAATTGCACTTGAAGTTAATTAACTTCCTCAATTTTATTTTATCATATTTCTTTTTTTAATTAATTTGACACCCACCCTGCAGCAGTTTTTTTTCAATCTGACCCAGGTATGCTGAACCAGGGACTCTCAGACATGGGGCAGAGAGTTGCTACTTGCTCTCCCTGTGCCCAGCCGCTCATGAGGTGCCCGGGAGGCATGGTGGGTTCTAGCCCTGGCCTGCCACCCCAGCAGAGCCTCACAACAAGCCAGATGACCCTGCCCCCCCACTCCATGGGGCCCGCCATTTTCCACATCCGGACTTCCCCTCGCGTCACAACTCCACCCAGCAGACCAGACTATCACAGCCTGGATCATCGACACCCACCCTGCAGCAGTTTTTTTTCAATCTGACCCAGGTATGCTGAACCAGAGACTCTCAGACATGGGGCAGAGCTGCTACTCTGCTCTCCCTGTGCCCAGCTGCTCATGAGGCACCTGGGAGGCATGGCGGGTTCTAGCCCTGGCCTGCCACCCCAGCAGAGCTTCACAACAAGCCAGACGACCCCCCATACTCCATGGGGCCCGCCATTTTGCACATCCGGACTTCCCTCTCGTCACAACTCCACCCAGCAGACCAGACTATCACAGCCCAGCAGCTCCACGGTTCATCAATAAATGCTCTATTTAGAGGTGACTACAACAGTATGCCACTCGTGACGGCAAGCCTGGCAAGCTGATCGTGTAGTATTTGATATGCCAAATACCAGTAACATTTATATTAGGTAATCCCGTGACCTAATATAATGGTTTGAGGCTCTTTATGTTCCTGGAGCAAGCGGATGCCTTTGGGTTCTACTAGCTTGAGACAGGACATATAGAGATATTACTGGTGCCTGCTCTAGCAAATAGATGATGAACGGGAAGATAGTGATAGTGAATTAATTATGTTAATATTGGCAATATTAATTTTATTTATTATGTGTACTTTATTACAATTTATACAACGAGAAGCTAAAATTTAAAACTGGGTAATAATTGAATCTAAAGTCAGATTTGAATTACAATCTTGGCTCCACACACTTGGTACTTACGTTTAATGTTTCAATATTTCCATTTTCTCTGTGTAAACATGTATGAAAATATGCAACAGATTTTTTTGTGTTTCATACTATAATATTTCCTCGTGGCTTATGATAAAAAAACATGTAAAACAAGGAGGCTAAAATATATTTAAAAAAACTGCAGGGTAGCAGTTTTCAGATGGCAATCAGTGAGATTTTAAGGGCTCTGGGGCCACCTGGGATGGAGAATTTTGAGTGGGGTTCTGAGCTCTGGTCGGTCTCAACTGCTAGTTGGCAATTTTATGTTTCTGTATCAAATTTCCAAACACTTCTTACAGTCTTTGAAGCCTGCGTCCATTCTAGTACACACATACAGAGTTTGCAAGTCCTACTTTGCTATTATGTTATAGAAATTTGAGTCAAGAAATACGGTATTTGATATCAAAGTTAGAACTATAAAGTTGCCTGAACTTTCTAAAAATTTCTGTAATAAAAGGAATTGCATTCCAATAAGGAATTCCAATCACCTTGTTTAGAAGGAAAGGAAGAAAGGAAGGAAGGATGGAAGGATGGAAGGGAGAAAGGGAGGGAGAGAGGTCAGAGAAAATAAACAAATTGGGCAAGGGAAAATATTTTGCTGGAGTTAATTGCAGGAGGAACTTATGCTATTTCTCATATGAGGGGCATCCTGGTCAGTGATGTTTTTGATTGTGACTTTAAGTATTTTGGGGATGAATCTTTCTTTCTTTTTTCTTTCTTTCTTTTCTTTCTTTCTTTCTTTCTTTCTTTCTTTCTTTCTTTCTTTCTTTCTTTCTTTCTTTCTTTCTTTCTTTCTTTCTTTCTTTCTTTCTTTCTTTCTTTCTTTCTTTCTTTCTTTCTTTCTTTCTTTCTTTCTTTCTTTTCTTTCTTTCTTTCCTTCCTTCTCCTTCCTTTCCTTCCTTCCCTTCCTTCCTTCCTTCCTTCCTTCCTTTCTTTCTTCCTTCCTTTCCTTCCTTTCTTTCCTTCCTTCCTTTCCTTCCTTCCTTCCTTCTTTCTTTCCTTTCCTTCTTCCTTCCTTTCCTTCCTTCCTCTTCCTTCCTTCTTCCTTCCTTCCTTCCTTTCCTTCCTTCCTTCCTTCTTCCTTCCTTCCTTCCTTCTCCTTCCTTCCTTTCTTTCTCTCTTTCTTTTCTCATTTTGGGTCATAGCCCTAACAAACAAACAAACAAACAAACACTTTAATATGAAATTAAGCCATGTGCATTTCATAGATATTAGTTTCACTTGCTTGCTTTTTCTTTTTTTTTGTTGGCAAAAGAATATTTTATTAGGAGAAAAAAGTGGCTTATTTTTGGTCTAGAATATATTCCTCAAAGAAAATTGCTGCTAAAAGGAGTATAGTAACTGTCACCTAAATAAAATCTTAATGTTGAATTTCTTACTAACATAGAGTTTGGGCCTAGGGACAGGGTAAGTGGGTTCGAAAGAGAGGTGGCCGGCTCGCGTGTTGGGTCTCCTCCAGGCTCGGTCACTGCCTGCCTTTGGGTACTTTACGTCATCATCTCTTGAGGGATTATACTAGCTAGGTGTTTCCCATCTTGGTTTCCATGGTAAACTAGTTTTCTGAGAAACATTTGTCTTTATAGGAAAACTGAAAAATATTGGTGAAATATGTTTGAAAATACTGGGTTAAACCGAGTCCATCCCATTTCTTCACGGGAGGATTTAGACACTCTGCTATGTCCCTATTCTCTGTGACTTTCTCCGAGAAGGAGACAGTCTATAGGGCCCTTAGATTTGGGGAAAAATTTGACCTGGGACTCTGTTTGTTTACATTTGTAAATCATAAAGCATTAATCTCTGGCACAGTCTGAACATGGATATTTTTACTGTAAGTGAGATGGTGTGTGTGTGTGTGTGTGTGTGTGTGTGTGTGTGTGTGTGTTTTAAATCTCAGTGACATTCTTTGGGGGTAACAGAATAAAAGAATATTTACAACATAGTCATGGAATGCTTATAGAAGGAGGAATTTTCAAACTTGACACTGAAGAACGGATAGAATTTGTGTAGATAAAGTGAGAGGGACCGTTACGGAAAGAAATGAATGACGTGATTACAGATAGCAGAGGGAAAAAATATCAGAGCTGTAGGAATATGGACTGAAAATGTTTGCATCGAAAGCACATGCTAAATACTATATACCTAAAACACAAATATCAGCAACTTTGTAAATCACAGTTCTTTAATTCAGTAATTTTTTTAAAAGTAAAGCATAGGGGCTGGAGTGATAGTACAGGAGGTAGGGTGTTTGCCTTGCACGCGGCTGACCCAGTTTTGATCTTCAGCATCACATATGGTTCCCTGAGCACCTCCAGGAATAATTTCTGAGTGCAGAGCCAGGAGCAACCCCTGAGCATTGCCAGGTGTGACCTAAAAGCAAAATAAAAAAAAAAAAGGTAAAGTATATACCAATAAATGGCAGGGTAAGACGGAAAAGGAAACGAGGACAAGTTTTACTTTGATTTGTGATAGTCTTTATTTTTTAGATTTTAGTTTAAAAAGGCAACAAGCATAACTAACTTGCAAGCAATGCTTGAATTCACATTGCAGTACCAAGATTGCCATAGGGAGAGATTATAGGGACCATGAATGTGTGAGAAATGGAGGTGTCGACATGGACTGATAAGTAAATTAATTTTGAAGAGGTGAGAAAAAGCACTACCAAAATATAGATAATCATAAATTATCAGTTTTCAGCTACCTTCTGAAAGTCACGTTCAGTCCTTATATATAAAGAAAAGGATGCAATTGCTGATATAAATCAATGTTATCTCAGATTTGTGATAGTCTTGAACAAAGTGCTTTTGATGGACAGTGAAGGGGCATTTGAGAGGAAAGCGTCGTAAACAAAGAGATATGGTCTATGTCATTTGCTGGAATATGGGGGCACAGAATATGAATCTGTATTTTTATAAATGTGTGCTCAGGTGTCATAGGTGTGGGTATGTGTGTGTGTGTGTGTGTTGGTGAGTGTTTATGGTGTGTGTATGTGGTGTGTTTAAGCAGTTGCTTTGGACTTTAAATCACGTTTCAAGATTGTTTAGCTAATTTAAAAAACTTTCTTTTGGGAGCTTTCTGGGCTACACCTGGCTGTGACCAGGGCTTACGACTAGCTCTACATTCAGGGTTCACTCCAAGAGGGTTGGAGAAACCATCTGGGGTTCTGAGAATCAAGCCTGCATCTGCTATATGAAAGGGCAAGTGCATACCTGCTATACTCTACTCCGGACCTCAACCAACTTTCTTTTAAAGTACTGTGATTTAAAATCAAGAACCTGCCATGGAGCAGGGGCTCGGGAGGGGGGGGGAACCGGGGATGTTGGTGGTGGGAGATGGGCACTGGTGGCGGGATGGGTGCTGCAACACTGTTTGACCAAAACCCAAATATGAACTTTTTAATTGTATATCTTTGTAATTTTTAAAAATAAAAAAAAATTAAAATAAAAAATAAAAAAAAAAAGAAAGTCATGTGAGAGGCCGGAGCGATAGTCCAGTGGGTAGGGCATTTGCCTTGCACAGGCCAGCCCATGCCGGCCTGGGTTCGATCCCCGGCATCCCATATGGTCCCCTGAGCACCGCCAGGAGTAATTCCTGAGTGCAGAGCCAGGAGAAACCCCTGAGCATCGCCGGGTGTGACCCAAAAGGAAAAAAAAGTCATGTGAATGTTGAGTGAAATTAGCCAGAAGAAAAAAAGACAGATATAGAATGACTGCATTTATTTGCATGACATAATATATATATATATATATATATATATATATATATTATGATACCAATATCCAAGGTCAGGCGAAACATGGATCAGGAGGTCTTGTCAAAGGTGGAAATTACACAAATGTGTGGGAGTCAGAGGTTAGGTAAGACAGAGAAGGGAACAGTGTGCTAATAATTGTTGAAAGTACTAATACCAATCTAAAACTGAGCATTAAATACAGGCAAAAAAGGTACACATGATAACCTCTAAATGTATGTATTGCCATCCACAATGTATAAGAGAAGGAAGAGAGAAAGAGAGATAGAGAAAGAGACAGTAAACCAGCCATAGAGTCAGGCTAGGGGGGGGGGGTAGGAAATCAGGGACATTGGTGGTGGGAAATGGGCGCTGGTGGAGGGATGGGTGCTGGAACACTGTATGACCCTTAACCCAAATACCCAAATATGAACATCTTTTGTAATTGTGTATCTCACGGTGGTATAATAAAAATATAAAAATAAAAAAGAAAGTCATGTGAAAAACACAGAGGTCAGAATTCATATTGCTTTTACTAGGAACCTATGAATAGACTACCCAGAAGTGCAGGGAAAGAGTTTTATGTCTGTCTAATATTTGAGTTTTAATGAGCTTTCATCATTGTCGCATAAATGGAAGACTTTGTCTTAGCACGATCTCAGTATCAGCTATCATAAAGGCTTGTTAGAAGAACATTAAAAATAAAGCCTGTTTTATTGTTAAAAAATAAAGTACTGTGATTTATAAAGTTATTCACAGTTGGGTTCTAGATGTACTATGCTCCAGCATCAGAGCCTTCACCAGGTTGCCCACATTCCCTTCCCCCACCTCCACCCCCCATCTCCAGCCTATCAACTTGACAGGCACATTTTAAAGTTTGATTGTTAGTGTTTGCATCTCTTGTTTTCAGTGCTGTTGACTCTGAGTTTGGATATTCAGCTAGACCACTCCTTTTTACCACAGATGTACTTGGTTCCCTCTGACCTCTGCTTCCCTTTGCTTCCTGTATTTCTTTTATTGACTCTTTGACTTATTTTTTTCTTAGTGATTCTCCTTCTTGTACTCTGGGGGTAAGGGTGATTTAAATGTCCCTATATTTAAAGGGTGATTTAAATGTCCCAAACATTGCATTCTCCCATCCAATTATTCTATATACCATGCATAAGTGAGATCATACTGAGTTTGTCTTTCTTTGGGCTCACTTCATTCAACAGGATGTTTTTAGTTCCATCCGTGCTGCAGTGAATTGTATGAATTCATCATCCCTTACAGTTGTATATTATTCCATTGTGTTATTATTCCATTGTGTCATGATACACTTATCTATCATTGGACACCTAGGTTGGTTACATATCTTAGCTATTGTGCTAAGTACTGCATAACAAACCTTTAATTTATTTTGCAGCAAGGGTGGGGTCTCATGTCAGCAGTTCAATGAGGGAGTCCAAAGATTTGGTGCTTTTTGGGGCTATGGGATGCCAGGGATTTCCTAGGCCCCCTGGATAGGGCTCAGGGTCCTCCATCCCTGCACCAGGAGGTGTTTGGTGAACTCTGTGCTTCTGGGGATCAAACCTGGATCAGCCGCAAATATCTCTCCAGCTCCTGTTAATTTGTTTACATGTACTCCTTTTCCCTAAGAAACTGGTAGTGACTCAATTATCCTAAAAGAAACCGAAGGAGAATCCATGCTAAGGGTATATAAGAAGGTCACCTGAACCTTTCAGTTTTTTTCCCTGTTCTTGGTTCCTCTGTTACCTGAATATTTGAACATAAACCTCAGGACTTTTAAAAAGATAGCAATGGAGTTATAAAAAAGGATTAGAGTCAAAGAATGCTATATTTTCTCAACACTACTCAGAAATCATGATAGTTATCTAGCATCAGGGAAATTGAATCCATTATGATTCATGTCCTAGGATTTTTTTCCTTTTTGCTTTTGTCTTTCAAACATTTCCTGGCTGGCCTGAGTTCCCATCAGCCCAGGAGGTCCCTCTCAGGGCTGCCCGAGCAGATTATGTAAAGTGGGTGATTTATGGTGCTCATATGATCAAGATGCAGATTTCTTTATTCTGCACCAAGAACAAAGGGAAACCAAAGAGGAAATATATAGATTATTGAGTTTCTGTCTGAAATCTATGCACTGGGCATATAAAAGAGGAAGGAACAAATTGTCTTGACTAATGTTTTCAGCAAACTTGCATGTGAATTTGGTGATTTCCTTCTCCAGCTTTTTTCTCTTTCTTTCCCCATGGCCTCTCTTGGAACAGCAACCTCGGAAATACGATCTTTCATGAATGCTTTTTTAAAATGCATGCATCCGTCCAGTCAGTAAAGATAGCTCTTACTTTGTGCTAGGTACTATTTTAGCCCCTGAGTAGGGAATGAAACAGACGAAAATATCTGCCCTTGCGGAAATTGTGTTTCTAGTGACAAGAGGGAAGGACTTGCGGGCATGAAGGCAGAAGGACTGGCGAAACCCCTGGAGAGTCTGAGGAACAGCAGGAGGCCAATGAGTCTGCAGAGTCAGAAGCCAATGAGTCAGAAGATCACTGTATCACTGTATCACTGTCTTCCCGTTCATCATCGATTTGCTCGAGCGGGCCCCAGTAACATCTCCATATGACCTGTCTCATGCAAGTAGAGCCCAAGGGCACCTGCTTGTTCCAGGACATAAAGAGCCTCAAACCATTCCATCAGGTCATGGGAATGAGGTCTATAATTGTTACTGGTATTTGGCATATCAAATATGGCAACGGGTAGCTTGCCAGGCTCTGCCGTGCAGGTAACATACTCTTGTAGTCATCTCAAAATCCAGCATTTATTGATGAACCACTTGGCCGCTTGCCGCCACGCTAGCCAGGCTGTGATAGGCTGGTCTGCTGGGTGGAGCTCTAATGAGAGAGAAGTTCGGATGTGGAAATGGAGGCCCTCATGGAGTGAGGGGTCATCTGGCTTGTTGCAAGGCTCTGCTGGGGTGGGGGGCCAGGGCTAGAACCCGCCATCCCTCCTGGGCACCTCGTGAGCGGCTGGGCACAGTGAGAGCCAGTAGCAGCTCTGCCCCATGTCTGTGAGTCTCTGGACTGGCATACCTGAGCCGGATTTAAAAAAGACTGCTGCAGGGTGGAACTTGATGAGCCGGGCTATGATACGCTGGTCTGCTGGTGGAATTCTGATGAGAGAGAAGTCCGGAGGTGGAAAATGGAGGCCCTCATGGAGTGGGGGGGGTCGTCTGGTCAGAAGATGGAAGTGGTTAAGCCATGGGTCTTGGGGATTGACTGTGAGGGCTTGAATGTCTGCCCCACATGACAGGAGTAATAACATGGTAGGGTCTGGAGCAGAGGAGTGATCACATGACTTCTGTTTTTAACAAAACTGTTGTCTTTGGTGGTGAAATGCAGTGAAGACAAAAATAAAGTTAGGAGATGGGCTTGGGGGCGTGGGGTGATAACATAGTGGATAGGGTGTTTGCCCTGCACAAGGTCAGCCGAGATTTGATCCCTGGCATCCCATATGTTTACCTGAACCCAACCAGGAGTGATCCTTGAGCACAGAACTGAGAATAAGCACTGCTGGGTGTGACCCTAAAACAATCCGAACCAAAAAACAAAACAAAACACCAACAACTCGGAGGTACTTTAGTAAACTACCTGGAGGGTTGGTCTTCAGGTGCCCCCGGTCGTTACTTTTGACCAGACTTCAATGGGTAGTTCTCTTATTGACTTGTGTAGGCCACAGATCTAATTCATGGGCAGCCTCTGCTTCTTCATCCTAGTGAAAGGTGGAAATAACCACAAACGTGTGGGGGTCAGAGGTTAGGTAAGACAGAGAAAGTGCTAATAATTGTCGAAAGTGTTGGTACCAACCTTGAACTGAGCATTAAATACAGGCAAAAAGATACACATGATAACTTCTAAATGTATGTATTACAATATGTAAGAGAAGGAAGCGAGAAAGAGAGAGAAAGAGAAAGAGAGAAAAGAGATAAAGAACCTGCCATAGAGGCAGGCTAGGGGGAGGGGAGGGACTGGGGACATTGGTGGTGGGAAATGGGCCCTGGTGGAAGGATGGGTGTTGGAACACTGTATGACTGAAACTCAAACATGAACATCTTTGTAATTGTATATCTCATGGTGGTATAATAAAATTAAAAAAATAAAAATAAATAAAAAATAAACTGTGTCTTTGATCTTTTGTTATGCTTTGTAATTTTTATGGTTGAAGGTAGACTTTATATATCGCATAAAGGAACTTCAGTAAGTAGGCTTTATTGATGTGGTAATAAGGTGTTAGAACAGGTGAAGTGTTCTGTAGTCCTATGATTAAGTCTGAGATTGTTTGTTTTGCTTTACAGAGACCATGGTACCTGACCCTTATAAGTCCTTCTCTAAAACATGTTAGAAAAAAGTGCTTCTTAGTTTTCTGCCTCTCCCCAAAATACACATGGACAAAGAGGAAGAGAAGAGGCTGCAGTTGGATATTTCCTTCCTTCACACTGATGTCTAGAGGGGATTAAAGTTAGGCATTTCCCATCCTCAAGAATTAAGCTCTGGTGAAATGGCTTGTTTTATTTATTTTGTTATAAAGAGTGCTCTGGGTTGTTTTAAAAAAAAGCGATTTTCTCTTCTCCCTGGTGGGAGCATGAAGGACTATTTCTCTAGTCACCTCAATGAATAGCTTCTAGGACTTCAGGTGGGAATGCTGGAAAATGTAGGAATCTCCTAAGACTGCCTTTTCCTCAAATATCTAATTCTCAAATTTGTTCCAAAAGAATTTTTATCAATTCATTATTTTCGCAGTCTAGCTCTTTTCTGCCCTGGGCTAGCTACTCTAGCCTTTTCCAGCATTATGATTCTCTCTGTCTACCCAATTGCCACTTAAAACTTTGAAGCTGTGGTTGTTTGTATGATTTGGATCCTGTGACAAACTAAGAATAGCTGTTGATCTTTAGTGAGTTCAAGGTTTTTCCTTATATGAATAACAGAGATAACACAGGAGGGTTCTTGAAAGTCCTATATGCTGGGTTGGAAATGGAAAGACTCCAAAGTCTATTTTCCTTTTCATCATCTTTTCCACTTCTAGAATGCTAACCAATGTGTTTCAGAACAATTCAGTTTCACTCATTTTACATGTGATCAATAAAGACAAAGCTACACTGTTAGTAGCAGAGCTGACATTAGAAAAAGGGTTCATATGTTCCAGTATTATTTACCTTAGATTGAGAGCAGTAATTACACATCTTCTGCTCAAATACAAATCCAGCAAAGAATAAAATAGTAAAAATATTAAGAAATAGAAGACAGGTGGTGTTTTGGGGGAAAAGTTATTAAGGGGAGGATAGTTTGAAACAGTGAGAAAAAAATTTTTTTTTTAGAAAAACTATTTTCAGGTAAAATGGGTTGTGACTATAAGAATCTTTGCATTTTATAGGTATTGAAATTTACAGGCATGAAAATAACAATGTTTACTTATAACTTTTTTTAAATATTTGGCTAATATATATTAAAAAGTGGTATTTTGATCAGGAATATGGCTGAGTGATATAGCACATGTCTTGTATGTGTGAAGCCCTGGACTTCATACTCAACAACAAACAACAACAACAACAACAACAACAACAACAACAACAACTACTACTACTACTACAACAACAGAGTCCCAAAAGGCTATTTGTTAGCACATAAAGGGTTTTTTTTTTTTTTTTTGGTCACACCCAGCAATGCTCAGGGGTTTCTCCTGGCTCTGCACTCAGGAATTACTCCTGGCGGTGCTCAGAGGGACCATATGGGATGCCAGGGATCGAACCCAGGCCGCACAAGCTGGCCGCGTTCAAGGCAAGCGCCCTACCCGCTGGGCTATCGCTCTGGCCCAGCACATAAAGTTTTAATGTTTTAAACATGTATCTCCTTGTAACTGATTCACAGCAAAGATATATCTTAAATTTTCAGTTATATATTAAATCAACTTGATATTTTTCAATTTAATTCATTGTTTCCCAAACTTATTTGACTCACACATCATTTACTATTCTCCAGAATTTGTCTTGTGTAGATAACATTTAGCAGAGTAAAACTTTGAAGCAATACTTTGATACTGAGAGTATACCATTGGCATGACAGAGCCTGGCAAGCTACCTGTGTCGTATTTGATATGACAAAAACCAGTGTCAATTATAGACCTCAGTCTCATGACCTGAAGGAATGGTTTGAGGTTCTTCGTGTTCCTGGAGAGAGCAGATGCCCTTGGGCTACACCAGCATGCGACAGGATGTGTGAAGATATTACTGGTACCTGCTGGAGCAAATCAATGAACAACGGGAAGACAAGTGATACAAGCGATACAAGTGAAAACTTTGAAGGCTATCATATCTAATATATAAAGCAATAGTTAGTAATTTTAGATAAACTGAGACTTAAAGGACTTAACATATCTTACTAATAAACACTCAAGCAAGTCATATACACGTGCTACTCAATTCAATGGCTTTGCCTCTGTGCCAGTTCAGCTCCAAAAAATACAGCCAGGCTAGAAATTTGGTACTCCCAGTGGTAATAGAAATAAGGAAACTATTGTTTCAAAACACAACCTCCCTGAACTTTCTTATTAGAAGAATGTCTGAATGTGTAAGAGGAGAGAGAGAGAGAGAGAGAGAGAGAGAGAGAGAGAGAGAGAGAGAGAGAGAGGGAGAGGCTGGGGGAGGGGGAGGGCATTGGGGGCATTGATTGGTGGTGGGAAATATGCACTGGTGGAGGGATGGGTGCTGGAACACTGTATGACTGAAACCCAAACAGGAACATCTTTTGTAACTACATATCTCACAGTTGTAAAATAAAATATTAAAAAAAAAAAAGAATGTCTGTACTTTAGGGATTTTTAACCTGCTTGGGAAAGAAGGTGACTGGGTGGTTTGATCCTGAAGAATTGTATTTGTTCTGTGGCTATATGAAAGGCTCTGCAGGGTGAGTTCAGGAATTAAGGATGGATCCCTGTCTGGGATGTGTTCCTCTCTTCTTATTTTTCATAAAGGGGGAAAGGATGGTATTGGGTTCGCAGTCTCCCAAGACTTGCTCCTCTGTTCACTTACTTAGGATTTGTAGTTGCAACAGCAGCAGGAACACCCAGAGGTGAGATGCTGGTTCCGGTGTGGTAAACAGTTTTTTTTAGAAGCTCTGAAAGAAGAATCATTGGGTAGACAAGTTATTCTTCAACCACTTGAAGGCAGTGACAGGCTTGGGTTTAGTGGGATGCATGTACAAAGTGCATCTAGCTAGCTTTGAGATTGAATGTGCCCTACCACCCTACAACTTAATCACTGCTTTTCATTGTATCCCAGAAGCTTGGATTGAGCTGTAATAAAATGTGAGTTTTGAAGCTTATCGTTTCATAGTTGCCTATGAAGACATTTTCCAGTCTTAAGCTAGTTGATATTATCTTACATGCATACAAAACGTTTTTTCTTTTAAAAAATTTTGCTTGCTTTTTATTTTTCCTTAACTCTTGAATTTATTCATACCTCTTTTGCTTGAGATATGATGCTTTGAGAGAGGAAGGATAGGAACAAAATCAACAGCATAATTTGTAAAAAGAGTCCATGGGAAATATAGGACTCTGTTAAAATATGACTAAAAATTTGAGAAAGAAATAGGAAAGCCTTCAACCAAGATCTAGTCCCTTTTGGTGTGAGATCACATGAGACTTCATGGATTGTATCCCTATCAGGTCAACTTGGGAGTATATTAGGGGTAAGAAGTGATCAAAAGATGGGAGGTTTAGTTTGGTTCATCATTATACAGCTGAGCTCCCATTTTTAATCTCTGCAACAAGAAGTTGAATTAAATGATCCTGCACTATTTTTTAATATGAAACTTTGATTATACTCATTTGCAATTGCTTGGAGATAAATAGATTGGGACTTCATTAACCCTTTAACTATTCACTTTTAATTCTCCCCTCCCTGAGAAAAAGCATATTCACATTCGCTGCTGAGACATAGGTAAGAGAAACCATTTACTGTAGATGTGTTCCTCTTTTCTTATTTTTTATGAAAAAAAGTTCCAAAAAATGCTCCGGGCACAGGGTCCCTCCTGGCAATAGCCATCTACTCAAACCAAATTGTTCAATGTGTGGGGCTGTGAGGCCATGCTGGTCGGGCTGATGGATGCTGGGTGTCAACAGAATCACACTAGAAGTGCTTGGGCTTCACCAAGAGGCATGCCTGCAGCTCTTAGGGGTCATGGGGTTCCCGGGATCTAACCAGAGTCCTTGTTACATGTAATGGATAAACTACAACCTTCTGAGCTGAGCTGTCTCCCTGACCCCTCATCAAAGTTCTGAATGACTTTTCTCCATTGTATTTTTAGTGACGCCTTCCGCCGCCCCGTCAAGAAGGGGACTTTCCTAGGGGCCCCAGCCCTCCCCCCCAGAACAAAAGCGCCCAAACATTACAGTATAGGGAATGAGGTCTATCTTTATATTCTTTCAAGGGGAAGGCAATAACAACAAAGCCGAGAGACTAACTTTCACTGAAAGAAAATAAACATTTTAAATGCTCAGTTTTTTGGTCTAGAGACCTCGTTCATTCTGGTGTACACACTTTCTTCCTTGTTCATTCATTTTTATAGTTATTTTCCTTGATATTAAGAAGTATCATTACCATGGAAATTGCTTTGTTGCAACTGGCTTTAATATAAAGCAAAAGAGCCCCAGCTTTTTCACAGTGCCTTGTCACCTTCATTATTTTTATAGCTAAAATGTAAACCAGACCTAACTCCCTGTCATTGATTAGTGCTTTTAAAACCACATAAAAGACTAAGTTGAAGAACCCGTAAATTGCTGAATACATTTAAAAAATTCAGTGGTGTCGATGACTCCCTGTTCTTAAGCCTTTTCAAAAATGATATTTTCACAAATATCTTCCACCCTTCCTTTATTTTTAAGAATTATTTTCTATTTGTGTGCAGTAGAGTTCATTTTTTATTCTTTCTGGTATAGGATTCATTGAGCTTTGACAAAGGAATATTTGTTCAAATACCATCACAGTCAAGATAAAAGCAAGCAATTGTCCCCCCAAAAATTCTGTGTTAACTCTATGCAGTCAAGCCCGCTTCCCCCTTAATAACGGTCCATAGACAACCTCTGATCTAGTCTCAATCTGCTAATGTAGGATGTCACATAATAGAATCACGTAGCATGTAGTTTCAAAAATCTCATTTAAAAATGGTTTTATTTTTTAGCAAAGCTGTTCACGATAATTTGTTACAGACATTCAATATTCACCAATCTCACTATCACTACAGCTTGCCACCACCATTATTTCGAATTTTCCCAACCACCCCTGAAAAAATCTTATTGCTGATGCTTAACAAAATGTAATTAAGATTCCTTTATGATATTCTGTGTATATAAATAGTTCATTTCTTTTATTTCTGAGTAATATTCAATTGGATGAATGCTCCGGGGTATCTTCTCTCATTCTTTAGTTCAAAGATATCAGGCTGTTTTCAATTTTGAGTGATCATTGGTGGTTCTTGGTAGAAAAATTCATGTACCATAAAAAATTTCATTTTACCTGTAAATGCATGAAAACTTGTAACACGGTTGGCCAGAGAAGAAATGCAAACAAAACCACAAGAATATACCTCTTCACTCTGACTTTGGTGGTTATAACAAAAAATTATATTAAGTACTGATGGGAATGCAGATAAGGCTCTTTAGTTGGAATGTAAAATAGTAAGTAGCTTTGAAAGTGGTTTGGCAATTCCTGAAAATGTTAAATGGTTAAAGCTGTTAAAGCGAATGGTTTCTTCTAGGTCTATACCCTAAGAGAAATAAAACCTAGTCCATGTTAAGTATGCTCTTAAATGTTCATACCAGCATTGTTTAAAAAATGGCAACCAAAAAGTCTATCGAATGAGTGGATAAACAAATACGTTATAGCTGTACAATAAAAATTTTATGACCAAGATTAATTAATTGTTTGAAATTTATTTGCCAATAAAAAAGAAATAATACGCTACAAGATGCATTAACCTTAAAAAAGATTATGCTAAATGAGAGAAGACAATTAAAAATCACATTTAGTAATAACCCAATTACTATCAAATGCCTAGAATAGACCAATATGAGAAGGAGAGAGACTAATGGTCGCCTAGGATTTGGGGATTATGGAGTAACGGTGAGTGACTAACGGGTAAGGGTTTGACCCTCTCTTTTTTGAAAGCGATGACAATATTTAAAAATTATTGTAATGACTGCTATATAATTTGTTGCAGTGCTAGCAAACTATTAAATTGTACTTTTATTATGAGTAGTGTGCTATGTTGAAATATATTTTTAATAAAGAAAAAGGAAAATTTCAAATGAGGTCAAGGAAGAAATTTTCATGCATTTTCTAGGCCCCTATATCCGATAACCTGAACCACAGTGGCTTAAAATAGCCAAGTTGCTTTAAATCAGTGATTCTCCACCTTTTCCCCCTTTTATGGTCACTTCCGACCTCCTTCCCTTCCTGTGGCCCTTTGTTCTCCCAGTTGACCCCAGGGTCTCTTGCCATGAATTCCATTTACATGTTTTTAAATTGTGGCTCCCTTTGGAATATTCTGGGAGATGTACTTGGGACATAGGTCCTAGGTGAAAAATGCTGTTTCAAATAATTCCAACAATTTGGGAGCAACAAAAGCTTAAAATCAGTTTGGCTAGGTTGAAATTCAGGCTCAGTGGGCAGTTCTTTTTCCAACAGCTCTGAAAGAACACTTTGCATCTATCAGCCTTTGGCAATTACTAACATTTCTTATTTTGGGATTAAATCACTCCATCTCGGCCGCTAGTCTCATGTGCTTCCTTCTCTTCTATATGTCTGTCTGAATGTGTCTGTGTACTCCTACAACAATTCATGCAATTTTATTTACCAGAATAATCCAGATGGATCTTTCCATCTCAAGATCCTTAATCACACGACAATAATCTTATTTTTAATTATAAAGTGGAATTTATAAATTCTAAAGATTAGGACATACATAATATATTTGGGAAGGGCACTGTTTGATCCGCCACAAGATCCAAAAAAGACCTAGTTCTAAAAGCATTTATTAAAAAATAAAAAAAGTTTAACCTGCCATAGAGGGAGGCTGGGGGGAGGTAGGAAATTGGGGGCATTGTGGTGGTGGGAAATGGGCACTGGTGGAGGGATGGGTGCTGGAACACTGTATGGCCGAAACCCAAACATGAACATCTTTGTAATTGTATATCTCACCGTGGCATAATAAAAAATATTAAATAAAAAAATGCAATGGGTCCTAGTGTTATTATAGATAAGCCAAGCCTCCTTAGTCATTCGTGGCGCTTTACCTTATGCCACACTAATAGTCAATAGTGTGAGGTGGAGTTTCATTGTATATAGGTGTAAACAGGCACTGGGATGTGTCTTAGCAGCAGGAGTCCCCTGCCTGTCCTGTGCTGAAACTCTAACTTCAAACACAAAATCAAAGCATTTATTTATTAAGTTGTTGTCAGATGCCTGGGCAAAGTGCCTAGGTAGGAACTAAAAATATTTTTTTTTCTTTTTTTTTAAATTTTTTTATTATACCACCGGAAACATATAATTCAAAGGTGTTCATAATTGGTTCTTGGTAATAAAGATCCAGCACCCATCCCCCACCAGGCCCCATTTCCACCCCAATGTCCCCCTCCCCCCGTCCCCCAGGCCGCCTTATAGCAGGTACCCCAGTTTCCTCTCTTTCTCTCTCTATCTCTCGTCTCGCTCTCTCTCTCCCTCTTTTTAACACATTGGCTAGCCCGCGATATTAGTTTATCATTAAGTCTCTTTTGTATTTCATGGCGGTTTTAATCTGCCATTACCTTTCCCATATTTATTAAAACACTATATCTATATCCTATTAATGAAGCAGTCATTCTATATCTGTCCTTTTCCTTCTGACTAATTTCACTCAGATGATAACTCCGTGTCCATCCATTTAGGTAATTTCTAATTTCATCCTTTCGACAGGCTGACCATAGTGTAGATGACCCAGTTTCTTTAGCCATCCTCTTTCCGGGCATTTAGGTTGTTTCCAGATTCTAGCTATATAACAGCCAGATAATAAGAACATGTTTCTGCTATGTGTTTTTCGTCTCTAGGTATATTCCCAGAGTGCTATTGTGATCAATGGGACTCAATATCTAGCTTTCGGAGGAATGCCCATATTGTTTTCCAAAAGCTGACCAGTCGCACTCCCACCACAGTGGATGAGAGTCCCTAAAAAAAAAAAAAAGATAATTTTTTTTCCCTTTTATATTCTTTTTTGGATCTTTCCATATTATAGTAAGTAAACAAATTGCAGATCAAATAGGGTAGTTTTTTCAAAGGTTATTCATTTTATTTCTTTTTAAAGAAATGAAAACATAACAAAAACTGCTCAGCAAAAAAAAAAGTAAAATAAAAGCATTTACTGAGATCCTTAGGCATTTGCCCATAATAAAATGTTTATATTTAATAGTAAATTTGAGGTAAGAGGACCAGATGATCACTCAGTCTCGGGCATGTTCCAGCTGGAAACATTATTGGAGCTCCAAGCTGTAGCTGCTTGTCAAACAGGTCAAGAATTTTGGATCCTGCCAATTAACGGGCTTTAAAATTCTGGAACTATTGAAGTTTTTGCCTCGGTTTTATGGTAAACACAATAGGTGATTGTGATTAGAAGACAAACCTTATTTTAGCTTGGTTTATTCCAAATGCTGATATTTTCTAGAAAGTTGAAAAGACCTGGGAGCATTTCTTTTTTTGTTCATTTTATAATTTTCTGTGTAAACTGCGGTGCTACAGGCACAAGAGTCCATTTCATCGGACCTGTTGAACTCTGGTAATTCTTACTACAAGATTTAATCATGAACTCCTGACAGAGGGTTCGATTTCTAGGGAGAAGAAAAAGAATGCACCATAAATTGAAAACACAGTGTGAAGACATGTACTCTAAAATAGTCTCCTAAGAATTCAAGGGAATTTAATTCAGGAAATGCATTTCTTTTAAACTCTCATTTAACTTTTTTATTTAGGTAAGAGACATGCATGATGTGTGTGTGTGTGTGTGTGTGTGTGTGTGTGAGAGAGAGAGAGAGAGAGAGAGAATGAGATAAAATTAAGAATTGTACTTAAAATAATTTTGTTAAAGTAACTGTGTAATCTCAGAGGGATTATTCTAAAGGGAAAATATACACTGATAAGGCCACTATGTTAGGAGAAGCGTGGGTACAGTAGCATTAACATTTATAGACCTCAAGTTCACTCACACCATCACCACCCAAATACCCAATACCTCCACCATCGTCCCTTTGTCACCTTTCGATTAGCTCTTCAACCTTGCCTTCTACACCTCCCTCCACTACTTGTAATCTCAGTTTTGTCAGTCAAAGGTCAGGGTCTGTTATCCTTTGATACTGTGCATTACCTTGTTTCTTTGTACCATCAATGAGTGAGATCATTCAGTATTTATCCTCCCTCAGACGTACTTTTGCTTAACATCATGGAAAGGCTTCTTTTTTAGGGGGTGGCTGTCTTCAGGTGTGATTAACTTATAGATATTCTTAATGCTTAACCACACTGTTATTATTTAACTCAATGATTTACTTTAATTTTGCATTCTTTACTTTGAGTGATTTTTAGGGTATTTAAGAAAACCAAATCTACCTCCAATGAATGAAATTTTTGCTACAACCAAGACATTTCAAAATAATTTATTCAAAATAATAAAATACAATCCACTATAAAAGTTGAGTTCCGGCAAATTTTAAGCATATCAACTTATGGAGAATCCATATATGGCTTCTGACATTGAATTCCTTAAACAGAATAACATTCATTTTGGATAGGCATGTTCTGGTGTATATATTAAAAACGAATCTTATGTCGGATATACAAAGTCAGGCTTTGTTATTCACTGTCACTGTCTTTCCATTTGTTCAGAGATTTGCTCACGTGGGTACTAGTAACATCTCCATAAGTCCTGTCACAAGCAAGTGTAGCCCAAGGGCATCTGCTTGCTCCAGGGACAGGAAGAGCCCCAAAACCATTCTTCAGGTCATGGAACTGAGGTCCATAATTGTTACTAGTTTTTAGCATAACAAGTAAATAAAACACGGGTAGCTTGCTAGGCTCTGCCATGTAGGCGGTATAGTCTCAGTAGAAGGCTCTCATCTCAAGCATTTGCTGATGAAACTTAAAGGGGAAAGATCAGGTTTTCTCTTGGATGGAGCTCTGAGGAACTATGGAGTCTGGATGTTGAGAATGACTGACTGCATGATGTGTGGTTTTGCTCTGGCTTCTTGCTAGGCTTACTGGTATCAGTTAGAACCTGTGTAGAACTGTATACAATGCATAAATGTGTGAAAGATCTTGGGAAGGACCTTATCCTAAAATCAGCATTCTCTAAGAATATCTGCATGACCGTGAAGTGGCCGGCGCCAAGGGAGCTATGGGTCTGGCGTGGGTGGGTCCCTCTCAGTCTTCCGGGGAAACTGGCTTGGAGGTGGAGGGGAAAGCACAGGGTATACTTTAATCAAATGGTGGTAGTAGTGTACTTTGCCCTATCTTTGCCAAGAAAAATTGCTTTTTATTTGTTTCTTACCAGGAGTGGGTATAGCTCTGGGAAACAAAGCAGACACAGAACCCCGTTATAATGGAATTTAAGTAGAGACAATATATATTATATAAAACATAATATATTAAACATAATATATTTTAAATATAATATATTAAATAATATCACTTGAATCACTTGAATCCCGTTATTCATCGATTTGCTCAAGCGGGCGCCCAGTAACATTTCCATTGGACCCTATCACGTGCCAATGAAGCCCAATGGCATCTGGTTGATTCAGGGAATATGAAGAGCCTCAAACCGTTCCTTCAGGGTCTTGACAAGGAAGTCTGACCATCTTGTAGGTGGGCGGCCACGTGATCTTTTGACATCCCGTGGGATCCAGTCGGTAATGGCTCTAGTCCAGCGGTTGTCTCCAAATCGCATTACATGTCCAGCCCATCTGATTTTTCGATGCCTTGGCAAACGAGACCAGCATCCCTGATTCTGGAATAGCGACGGAGGTCAGAACTCCGGATTCCTTCTCTCACTTGAGTGAGGCGTGATATTCCAAGCATAGCTCTTTCGATTCCTCTCTGGGGAGACCCGAATAGCATTCTCATCCTGCTGTCCTAAGGCCCAGGTCTCTGAGGCGTATGTTAATGCAGGGAGAACGGTGGAGTCGAAGAGATGTGCCCCAGAGCCGGAGGTTCTTTGTCCTTTTAGCTATTTCTTCGATGCCTTTGAAGGCATTCCATGCCGCCTCTCTTCCTCCTGCTGCAGCTCAGGTTTTAGGTCGTTCATCATGTTGATTTCTCGACCTAGGTACACCATAACTGTTGCATTCAGAGATGTTTGTTCCATTGAGAGTGAATGGGGCCTCAGGAACTAGTTCATTCTTTATGAACATTGTTTTCTTTAGATTCAGCTGTAGACCTATCTTTCCACATTCTCCGTCAAAGTCAGCCAGCATTTGTGCCGCTTAGCTAATGTTTGGTGTTATTAGAACGATGTCATCAGCGAAGCGGAGGTGGTGTAGTTGCCGACCATCTATCTTCACTCCCCATTCACTTCCCATTCTAATTGTCGCATGATGTTCTCGAGGGTGGCGCTGAAGAGTTTTTGGTGAAATGGTATCACCCTGCTCGAACCCCTCTCTTTTCACATTAATGATCACTTCTTTGTAGAATGGTGAGATCCTGGTGGTGAATCCGTAATACAGCTCCACGAAGGATCTTGATGTATTGGGTTTGAACACCCTGTTTGGCTAGGGCTTCGATGACTGCTTCAGTCTCCACAGAATCAAAGGCTTTCTGTAAATCAATGAACGTGAGACAGAGCAGCATCTTGTACTCCCTACAAACCTCAATGAGCTTGGTTACTGTGTGGATATGGTCGATTGTGCTGAATCCTTTCCGGAAGCCTGCTTGCTCGCATGGTTGTCCTTCATCTAGTGTTCTGCAAATCCTGTTCAGGATGACTCGTGTAAACAGCTTGTAGATGATGGACAACAGGCAGATGGGGCGATAGTTGCTGATGCGTGAATGTCTCCCTTCTTGAACAGTAGAACTGTCCTGCTGGTTTTCCATTGGGAGGGCACCTTGCATTCGGACAGGTAGCATGTGAAGAGCCGAGCTAGTGTATTGATGAGTACCGGCGGCAGATTCTTCAGGTGTTCGGGTCTGACTTTGTCTGGGCCTGGTGCTGTTCCCTTCTTTACCGATGAGATGGCATGTCGGATTTCAGAAGGGAGAATGTTGGGAATGACATATCCATCCTGTGGAATTTGGTATGTGGGCAGGTGGATGTGGCTATCAATGAGATTTGAGTAGAAATCCTGGATAATCTTCCCCATTGCCTTTCTGGAAGATGTGATAGATCCATCAGGGCGTCGGAGGGCAGTCATCTTGGTCTTATAGTTGGCAAAAGGACAGGCAGGCAGTGCGGAATGCTTTTTCCCGCTTCTGCTGCATCTTCCAGTATTTCTGCTCTTCTGTCTTTGAGGTCTTCTTTTATCGCTTCTCTGCACTGTTTAGCAAGCTTGGACGTTAGCATTTGGTCTCCTGAGGCTCGCGCCTTGCCACGTTGGCGAATGAGCTCAAGAGTTTCTGAAGACAGGCGTCCTTTTGTGTCTTTCTCTCTCTCGGCATTCTTCGCACAATCATGGAGGTGCTGAACCAGTCGGTTGTATTTCTTCATCAATGTTGTCAATGATGGTATCTTCCCATGTTGCTGCAATGGTGCCAAAGAGTTCCCAGTTGGTGGTCGTTCTGGGAGTTCTCTTCTTAAACTTTGCAGCCTTTTCTCCCTTTTGCGGGAAGTAGAATTTTGCATGAAGGAGACAGTGGTCTGATCCTGTTTGGAATTTGGAGACGACAGCTACATCGGTCAGACAAAACCATCAATTGAAGATGATGTGGTCAATTTCATTGTGGAACTGTCCGCCAGGAGATTCCCATGTCCAACGTTTCGCTTCAGCTTTTCTGGAACTGTGAGTTCCCTTGGATGGTCTTGGTGAGACATGATGAACTCCAGATAGTCTCTCACCCTGTTCGTTCCATTCTAGGCCGTGGGTCCCGATGTGGAGTTCTTCAGCCGATCTTCTTGGTCCTATCTTGGCATTAAAATCACCGACTATGATCTTGTAGAAGGTGTGATCTTTTTTATAGAACTCCTCCAATTCCATGTAGAATTTCTCAATTTCATCTTCTTTGTATGTGGGTGTTGGTGCGTGGACAACGAAGATAGAAATTGCTGGCAGTGGGCCACATCTCTTCAAGTGTAGTCGTCCCTATTCGGTTTGTTAGGCATTCAAATGAATCAATGTTTACGGCCATGTTCGTGTTGACAAGGACACCAACGCCACCCGATACCTCTTTCGTCGCATGTTCCAAGGAATAATTCTTCTCCGGTGTCAAACACAGCATGATACAACTGGCGCCTCCCTCGTCTCAGTCAGACCAATGATGTCGTACTTGATCTTTCTTGCTTGCAGCATCAGATCCTCAATATATGCTTCTGATGCCAGCGTGCGTGCATTGAAAGTACAGACAGTCATTTTAGTCCTTCTTCGTTTTGGCAGCCTAGGATGGCCATGAAATTTTATCAGGCACTGCTTGTTTGCCTTTCTTACGGCTGCCATATCCAAGGGCTCTTTCGGGGTCAGGAAAATAAACATTTCTGTTACTGGATTTGGCATATCGAACATGCATCGGACAGCTTGCCAGGCTCTGCCATTCGGGCGCTATATTCTCATTACTTTGTGGGGCTCTCTCAGAGGGGTGGGTAGAATATTTATGGTAATTTGGAGGTAAATCCACGTGGCGCGCATAGCGGCCGTGCAGCAACAGGGAAAGCTGGTTTCTGTCTCTGCCGGTGTACTATCTGTGTCTTAGGCTCAAGCATTCCCTGGGCTTGGAATACTCTCCTCTGAAGGGCGGGTCTCTGCGTGTTGGGTCCCTTGTAGGCTGGGTTTCTGACAAGCCAGGCTGGAGACTGGATTATTCTGCGGGCTGGAGACTGGATTAATCTACTGGGTGGAGATTTTACATGCTGCAGAGTGTTGATTGTGAAGATCGCTGCCAGCAAGGTGTGGGGGGTTTCTCTGGGCTCCTCTGAGGCTCCATCGGGATATTGGACTCGGGTCGGAAGTTGCTCTCGTGGTCCATGGAATGCAGGGGGTTCAACGGGGAAAGCTGGTTTCTGCTCTGCCGGGTGTACCTGTGTCTTAAATAATATATTATATTAAATAATACATAACCGTTTAAAAGTGTATATATCTAATGTTGGCCAGAGTAATAGGACAAAAGATAAGAGATTATGGTCAAAAGGAAAAGTGTGCTTCAGTGGAGCTTCTATTTAAACAAAGTCATCCAGAAAGATTTATCTGATAAGGTGATATTTGAGCAAAGACACAAAAGAAGCAAAGGAGCTGACTTTGTGAATATTTGTGGGAGTAACAATAGGGGATGT
Source organism: Cryptotis parvus (assembly GCA_021461705.1). Classification (NCBI taxonomy): domain Eukaryota; kingdom Metazoa; phylum Chordata; class Mammalia; order Eulipotyphla; family Soricidae; genus Cryptotis; species Cryptotis parvus. Next base: position 107,795 of record JAJIBD010009827.1, read on the forward strand.
TGAAGAGAAATGGGCTATTCCTTTTTGTCAAAACAGGATAGTGTTAAAGAAAAAAAAAGTAACCTGTTTTGTGTCAGAGCCTGTCAAAGAAAACCAGCATTTGATACTATGGCACACTCCTGCCCTCCCTGCCCCTCCACTTAAAAAATACTCTTTTTTCCTTGCATCACTTTAGATTTAGAGAAAAGTTGCAGTTAGTCCCCTGAGTGCTTACATCTTTATTACCTAGGGTCTCCCATGGTTCATTATCTTACTCAACCCCCTTTTGAGCAAGAAAGATTGTTTCTAAATCAGATACGTGATGGGGCCAAATAGATACTGGGCAAGTAATAATCTTGATGTTTACATTTGGTATCTGTGGTCTTCAGTTTTCCATTCTTTAAGCATAATTACATATTTGGGGTTTCAGTTCTAAACTGAAGAGGATTTGTCTGTTTCTCTGTGATAAGAGGAAAACAGTGACATCACCCAGCACACTGCAGTGTGTAGTTTGCTTTGGTTTAGATAAGTCAGTAGTTTACTTACGTGGCATGATGCCTCAAAGAGATTTTATTCCTTCACCTGAACACAGACACACGGCGGCATGTTTTGCCTCTGGAATCTCTTAAAAAATATATGCTGCACACACTTTGCATTTCAAAACTATGTTGTAGTTTTTGAGTATGGAAAGCCGTGATTCTAAATGAAAGAATAAGTGGATTCAGAGCCTGGGTGTTTTTAAAACGTGTTTTTATTTTGTGACTCTGAGAAGGCTGAAAAAGGCTGCTAACTTGATAGATGAATATAATCCCAGCGCCTTTTGTAGCTCGGTTTCCTGTTCTCTGCCTGAATGCTAGCCACCTTAACTTTTTGTTGTATACAACTCTTTCCGGGAGACTGACCCCACATTGCTTGCAGCCTGGATTTGGCCCTAGAAAAGATATTAGAGGAGCCGTTTTAATGGTTAGTGAGTTTTGCTAGGATCTGAGGTTACTCAGGCAGAACCGGACACAATTGTCCAGATTAGTTGCTTAGGGAACAAAGTTGTCTGGGTAGTGTGAATTTAACTCAATAGGTCTGGCTGTGACTGAAGGCAATAGCTAAGGAACGAATGCTCAGAAGAACAAAGGAAAGGGGCTGCAACTTGGAGTTCAGTTGTCGTTCAATTGCTTGTAATTTCCTTTTTATCCTTGCCAAATTGGGATCCTGTTATAGATTGGGGCCCTATAAAGGCTTTAAAAAGATACGATTTGAAGGTCTTTAGCCAGCCACCTGTGGGGAATTGTGTTCCTGAATAATAAAGCTAATGCCTTGGAATATAATGTAGAGTGGGGAAAATTTATTCCTAGATATTGTAGTGATCTATCATGGGACCTTGCTATTTTCCCCTCTCATAAAGGAGAAATGCATTTTTTAATAAATAGCCTATAATGGCCATGGAGTTTTTACTGTAAAATTAAATTCCCCTTCTTCACTACAGATGCGTATATTTTAAGACACTCATTAAATCTCTTAACAAAAGATTTAACCAGCACCCAGGTACTAAAAAGAAATCTGTGAGAGGATAATGGAAACCGGGTTCTGTGCCTCAGAATAATTTTATGTGGTCTGGGTTGGCTCTTTTCTCTACATATCCTTGGTTTTAAAGGGAGATGTAACTCTAGTATAACTCATGCTTGTACATGTGCACGAGTTGAAGACAGGTGAGGAAGGAGACTCAGATTCATTTGTATCACTTGTCTTCCCATTGTTCATCGATTTGCTCAAGCAGGCACCAGTAATATCTCCATAGTCCTGTCACGAACTAGTGTCGACCAAGGGCATCTGCTCGCTCCAGGAACATGAAGAGCCTCAAACCATTCCCTTCAGGTCATGTGAATGAGGTTCTATAATTGTTACTGGCTTTTTGGCATATCAGATACAACACAGGTAGCTTGTCAGGCTCTGCCATGTGGGTGATATACTCTCTGTAGTAGACTCTCATCACATTCATTTACCGATGAACCAAACAGGGAGAGATTGGCTTTTCTCTTGGGTGGAGCTCTGATGAGCTGTGGAGTCTGGATGTTGAGAATGACTGCCCTTGTGGTGTGGGGGGGTTCCTTTGGCTTCTTGCTAGAATCACTGGGATGATGAGCCAGGGCTGGAACCCACCTAGAAATGTATCACTTGTCACTTGTCTTCCCATTGTTCATTGATTTGCTTGAGCAGGCACCGTGGAACATCTCCATATGTCCTGTCACAAGCAAGTGTAGCCCAAGGGCATTTTCTCCCTCCAGAAACATAAAGAGCCTCAAATCATTCCCGCAGGTCATGGAAATGAGGTCTATAATTGTTGCTGGGTTTTGGCATATCAAAAATACATAACGTGGGGGGCGGAGCGATAGCCCAGCGGGTAGGGCGTTTGCTTTTGCCGCGGCGGCCGCCCATGCCGCCCGGGTTCGATCCCGGCATCCCATATGGTCCCCCGAGCACCACCAGGAGTAATTCCTGAGTGCAGAGCCAGGAGTAACCCCTGAGCATCGCCAGGTGTGACCCAAAAAAGCAAAAAAAAAAAAACATAACGTAACCCAGATATGCCAGAACAATGCCCAATATTGGCTGCTGCTACAGGATGCACTGGGGTCTGGGTATCTATTTATTCACTAAATAAAGATATAGATACTTTCTAAAGTCAGTTATTCAGGTTATAGGAAAAGTCTGTTGCAGGGCTCTGATTCCAGGGTTCCCTAGCGGAACCCATACAGGAAGACATATTTGGATGGATTGATGAGCGACTCAAAACTACAACTTGAGCTTCCATTTGACCCAGCAATTTCATTTCATGGCACCTACCTACAGGGCCCAAAGCCTCTATTCTGAAAAGACATTCACACTTATATTTCACTGCAATAAAAGTGAAATACAAGTACTATTCACAATAGCCAATTGGAAACAACCCAAGAATTCAAGAACAGATGACTGGATAAAGAAACTATGGTATGATGCGTGTTGGAACGTGATAGGACTGAAATCCAATCATGAACAACCTTGTGACTGTTATCTCACTGGGATTCAACTAAGACGTACTTTAAAAAAAAAGAAACTGTGGTACATCTATACAATTAGAGTACTACTTGACTATAAGAAAAGACAAAATCATGCAGCTTGCTGCTATGGAGATGGAACTGGAGTGCTTGTGCTGAGTGAAGTTGGAGGGAGGGCTATAGACACAGAATGATCTCTTGATATACACAAAGAGACTTACAGGATAAACCCTCAATGTCTGCAGGGCTAGCAGCAATGTGTAAAAGACAAGGGAGAGAGATGCAGAGACAGAGAGAGAGAGAGAGAGAGAGAAAGAGAGGAAAAGGGGGTACCTGCTATTGAGGCAGCCTGGGGGGGTGGGCCAGAGGGGTGTGCGTACATTGGTGGTGGTAATGGGGCACTGGTGGAGGGATGGGTGCTGGAATACTGTATTACCAATAACTAATTATGAACACCTTTGTAATTGTATGTCTCACGCTGGTATAATAAAAAATTAAAAAAGAGAAAAAAAATCAATAACAACAAAAAAAGAATGATTTCTTGTATGTGGGATATAAAGAAACACAGCAGGGGATTAACAAGTGCCAAGTGTCCAGTGAGAACTGGTCTGCAGCAGGAAGCTTACTCCAGGGCAGGAGTTGGGGGCCTAGGATAGGAGGACACTGGGAAAATGGTGGAGGGTGCGGCACTAGAATGTATTATGCAGGAAACCCTTTTATTAACAGCAACGTAAATCTTGGTGCCTAAAATAAAAATTTAAAGATTTCATCATCTCTGTAAGGAGAAGATAATGGAAATACATGTATAATCCATACCTTCAAGTTTATCTGAATTATCTTTAGTTGTAGGCATCTTGTTCGAAACATCCCAAATTCAGAAAATTTAGAAATAAGTTTAGGATGGAGGACTCTTGGTATTTGAATGTTTTTTTTTTATTTTGAAGAATTTCAGAAGATGCTTTATAAAGATTTGCTAATGGTTGTACTCCTGGCTCGACTAGAGGACACTTAAATTCAAAAATACTTGTATTTAAAGAGCTTTTAGTTTCTCTAAAAGAAAAAGCACCAGGGCCTGCTTATACCCACTTACTTGTTCTTATTTTCAAGTGAAGGCTTAATATTCAAATAATAAGAATATTTTTTGGATTTAGGAACTATTATTCTATAGTTCTTCCATTCCAAGTGATCATGTAGAGCACCGCTAAGCTTTCTAGCAGGCACATTCTTGTCAATGTGCAAGAATGATCTCTTCTCACGAAGTGGACCCTGAAGGAGTTTTAAGCTATTCCTGAAAGAATTTTCCCACAAAAGAGTTCTTGGAGCTTGATAATAAGCCTGTGTTAGTGATGGCAAACTAAAGTAGGCTTATGGAGATTCACGCCCACCTAGGGCTTGTGACAAAACATTCTGCAGTCCTTTGCGAGCCTGGCCACAGACTGACCCACATAAGATGCATATTTTGAATTATAATTCTTCCTCTTGCTCTGTTTGCTCGGATGGGTCAAATTCTTTATGACATATAGATCTTTATGTCTCAGGTGGTAAAAATCAAATTGTTCCTTTTTCTCTAGCGAAAGTGCTCCTGTGCCTTTGTTTTGTTTCCCTCAGTATCTGCGTTCATTTTCCCTGTGTCTCTTGTTTTGTGACCCTTGAGTCGGATTGATCTCATTTCCCTGTATATTAAAATCTTAGGCAAATTTGGTTATGACTTTAAACACAGATGGAAACTATTTTCATTTTGCAATAAAGGTCTCTGCTGTTTCTCGCATGTCTTTCTCAAGTTGCTGATAATAGCTTCTTTTGATCTTTCTGGTGGCAGCTGAGAGCTATGGGATGACAGAGTTGATCTTTCTACCGTGGCACTCTTTTTCTTCATTAAGAGATGACTGCGTGGAGGCTAAAAGAGTTAAAGTGTAATTGATTTGAAATTTTAATCCTCTATTATTAGTTGTTGTCAGCACATAAAGATTTTTAAACTTTAGGGTGGGAGGTTGAGTTAATAACCATTATTTGTTTTCTTTGATATACTTACTTTCAGAATTTTACCAGACTTATAGACCATCGGTAGCAGCTTAGAATAGCATTTTCAAATATCTTAGTGTTCTTGTTTTAATACTAGATACAAAAATAACTTTATGCAGGCACTTTTGGTGTGTGTATGTGTTGTTTGGGTTTGGGCCAAACCTGGCAGTACTTGGCGCTGACTCCTGGCTCTGCACTCAGTGATCGCTCCTGATAGGGCTTGGGGGAGCTTATGTGTGTCCCAGGTTGGGTGCATTCAAAGCAAGCACCTTACCCCTGAACTATGTCTCCTGTGTATTAACCTTCATTTATTTTGAACATAGTTTCTAAATTCAAAAGAAGCTTTATGATTTGACTACTAAGTTTTCATTTAAAATGTAAAACTCTCAATTCTATATTCATCTTCTACTCAGTGGCAAAACATAATCAAACTCTGAACTGCTGTGCTAACCCTTGAACATCCTACCTTATAGGAAATTTGTATGTTAGAACGCAATGCTAGTTGAAAAGAAAAAAAAATACCGTATGATCTTGCAATTCCACTTTTTTGATTATGCACCCCAAAGAATAGAACACAGGGACTCAAAGAGATACTTCACGCTTTGAGGCAACATCAGTCACAATTTCTGAAGCATGAAAGCAATGTCCAGTAACAGTCGCATGAAAAAGTAAACTTATTATTCAGACTTAAAAAGCAAAAAAGATTTGCCACATACCACATTACAAACTTTGAGAATAAGACTGGGAGATAGCATAGCAGTTAGGGCACTTGTGTGTGCAAATTTGCTGCAAGTTTGATCTCCTTCACCACTTGGTCCCAGGAACACCAAGAGGCTGTTTCAGATAATCCCTTGCTCAGCAGGACCTGAGCAAAACAACATCCCCAGGTCTCTGCATTGAACCACCATCTGATTGACTGAAAATTGCTGATGGGGCCCCTTCCTTCATTCCTTCCTCCATTCCTCGCTTCCCTTGAGGGTGTTATACTAAGTGAAATAAGTCCAGCCACAAAAAAGGGGCAGATTCTGTATGTTCCCAATTATATTAGATTACTTGAGCAGCCAAAACTACAGAGAGAAAGTATAGTATTGTTATTGCCGGAATAGATCCCTCCATTCAGAGTATGGTGTTTGTGTGTGTGTGTGTGTGTGTGTGAGAGAGAGAGAGAGAGAGAGAGAGAGATTCATTATTTGAAAAGCTTATTCTCATTTCACAAGGTAAAAGAGAGTTATGAATATGTATGGTACTTATATAACTTTATCAATATATTTAATAACTATAAAATATACTTGAAATTGGTTAAGATGGTGAATGTTATGATAAGAATGTTTTACCCAAAAAAAAACAACCTTAAAATCTCTTTATTATGAACTACATTTACTCTGAGTTAAAAGCGATGCAATTTAGCATATGAAAGTATTCAGAATACGTTGATTTTCAAAAGTTTCAGAGTAGGTTGCTATAAATAATGTATATATGTTTGCATAAATTCTATAAGCGTAAGATCCCTGAGGAGTCACGTACCTATTTATCAGCACTGATTCCTTCAAGATCAGGAAGTCAGTTCCTTTATAAAAACATTGTTATGTTGTTTGAACTGTTGCAAAAACAAAGCTCACTCTTGTACTTAAAAATACTTTACGTATATACATATCTGATGAAAGATAGTAGTAATCTGTTTTTGTCAATGAAGCCTAAACATGAAGCTTAAGCATGAAGCCTTTTTCTAGGAAATGGCTTCTCTGTGACTGTCTCTGGGGAGCAGACCTCAGGATGCGTGAGATTAAACTTGTTTAAAACTTAAAATAATAGTGAGATTAAATTTGTTTTCTTCCTCTTACCTTTTCCAATGCCTTGATGGTGGCAGCAATGTTGGGACCACAGGAAGAAAAGGGGAAAGAATATGTCAACTTTAGTAACTTTGTTCCAGGGAATCTGCAATACTCGAATGGCATCTCCAGTCCTTTGGTGGTTTTGGAGCCTAAGAGGTTTTCAAGTGGAAAAAAAAAAATCTCTGTCTAGTCAGTCATTTGGGAAGTTTTATCTGATTTTTTTTTTCTCTAGGATTTTCCTTCCTAGAAATAAGTTCTAGGGAATGATTAGTGGATACTTACCCTAAATGTGTAAGGAGAGAATACTTTTGTAAAATAGTGACTTATTTCAAATGGAAAGAAAAATGTTTTGAAGCCCAGGTTTCAATAAGTGAGATAGTGAAAAGAAACTAAGGTTTAGGAACCCATAAGACAATGCTTTGACCCCTATTCTATTAGCTATTAGCTGGGTGATTTTAGAATCAATCATTTGACTTCTTGGTCCCTCTTTCTTAATGCATGGAGGGAAGACATAAGGGTGTGCCCTTCAGACGCCTGTGTGAAGCATCCAGGGGTTGCTTTCCTACAGGTATTTATGAAAGCCAAGCAATGCTCGCCATTCTTGCAGCTAGATGGCACCACTGTTTCTAACATCTGTCTTAGTTATTTGAAGTTGAGTACAGTTGGTGCGAAGCAGGCTCTACTTCCCCTTGCCATAATACATTTTGTCTGAAAGTCTGACTTCTACATCCAAAGTAATGTAACTGTGCTGCTTTGGAAACTATGAATTCCATCATAGTATTGTCATAAATAAACCTGCAATCTTTTAGAAAACCGAGGAACTGTTCTTGTGTGGAGGACCCCAGAATCACCTTTTTGGGTCTTAATTGTCTTCATTTCATCGGTGTTTCTGCTCACCAGGTTGCAAGCTATTAGGCCTAATCTAGGGAAGTAATGTGAGGAATATTGTGTTAATTTGGGAAGGTTCTGACTTTACAGTATCTGTAGACCAGGGACTAAATGACAGTTACAAGGAATGCTCCGTTGATTGCCAGGCTATCAGATTCCAGCTATTCCTGAACAAGCCCACCTCTGTGACTTACAAGTGAATTTGTGAGACCTAGAAGTTAAGCAAATTGCCCCTAGTTTATCACCCCCACCCCTGCAAAATAGTAGCTACAGTCTCTTATTTCTAGCTTTTTTTGCCAAGACTGCACCTTAAAAACAGCATTTTAAAATGAGCAGGTACAGTGGGAGTTTGCACTGTACCATATAGGTAGGAAAATATGTAGACAGACAGAGAGATGGAGAGATGCGTAGATAAATAGATAAAAATATAGGAAGAAAGTAAAAAAATGTATAAACATGCATATAATGCCATGGATTATAAATTTGTTCTAGCTCCCTTATCAACAATGACTTTTAAGAAAGTGTGCTTTGGACAGTCGAACAGCAATGTGTGTGTCTTTTCATGTTGTTCTGTCTTGTTGCCATACCAGGCAGCTTTATTCCTGACTTCTCCACTCAGGGATTACTCCTGACCGGGCTCAGGATACCACATGGGATGCTGGGATTGAACCTGGGTTGGTTGTGTGCAAAGCTAGTGTTATCACAGTTAACTCACTGTGTTACCACTTAGATCTAATCATATGTGTCTGAATATTTTTTCATTTATTAAAAAAATTTTTAAATAATATTTTGCTTGTGTTACACAAATATTCATCATATTATGTGGGAACTAAGCAGATAATGAATGAAAAATTTGGAATTGTCTTATTCTTGTCATTATTTCCCTCCATCATAGAAGTTAGTCTTTTTACGTTTTACAGTAATATCTTATTTATATGTGTCTTTAAGTTCAGTATGATGCTAACACATGTAGAAGTCTTCT
>JAJIBD010009828.1:0-55000 GCA_021461705.1 Cryptotis parvus
TTTTTTGGCTAGAACAATAATATGGCAGGAAAAGCACTGGCCTTACACATGGCTGACTCGGAGTTTGATCCCCAGCATCCAATATGATCCCCTGAACACTGCCAGGAATAGTTCCTGAGGGAAGAGCCAGGGAGCAAGCCCTGAACATTTCAGGGCTAATTTCTGAGTGAAGAACCCTGCGCATTGCTGGGTACAGCCCCCAAAATAAAAAAATAACAGAACTGTTTTTTAATATTATAGTTAAAGTCATAAGTTTATAATCATGCTAACATTTTGTGTTCCTTGCACCCACGATTGCCTCCCCATCACCAAGACCCTCACATGCGGCCTTGAGTCACATCTTGTTCAACTCCTCACACTAATCTGGTGTTCTCAGGACCCAGGGTGTGCTACCGATTGACAGTACCACCCCTTGTTCTGTTTCCCTACACACCACAGATAGCACACTTCCAGGGTGTCCTTCTTCCACTGTCTTACTGCACTCAGCCTGAACATCCCCACCCAACACCCACCCCTCCTAGTTGATGAAGATAACAGCTTTGATGGGAAGCTTCAGGAAAGTGAACTGACTTCTGGGGGATAGGAAAGATGGGGACAGGCAGGTTTGGACAAAATCCAAGCAAGGTTTGCTCTATCAAGTTTAGATAGTGATTAAATCATCCCTCACTCCTCCATGTCTGCATCTTGAGAGATGAAACTCACCTCCCCATGCATCTGTGACCCTGAGACAGTTTATCAAACATTTCCGCCAGCCTCTCTAGGCAATGCTCTGTAGTCAGGCACAGGGAGGCTGGGCTGCCTGACTGCAACTGGGCAGAGGCTGCCAGAGCACCACGCAGTAACAGCCTCAGCAGGAGGGAGATATTGGTACTTGAGGGGATCCTGAGATAGGCAAAGACCAGCCTCAGCCACCTGATGGGAAATGTGGGCTCAAAGAGGGAAGATGTTAGTGGGCCCCAGGACGGTCCTGGAGACCATCAACATTCCTCAACATTCCTTCCCTGTAGTGGAGAAGTCCAAGAAGCAGAGCAGCTTTGCATCCTATGACCTCCTAAACCCCCCCTTAACGCAGTCCTAAACTATGCTTGCTCTCCTACAAATGCTCTGTTGTCTGTTTTGGTTCGCTCTGGCACCAAGTCATACATATAGTTGTCCTGTCCCCTTGCACAGCACACATTCTTGGTCCAGGCTCCCTCCTTATAGGAAGAGACACCCACATTTGACCCTTCCCTGCATGAACCCCTTGGCAGTGTAGCTTCAAGAACTGTGGGACAGACGCCCTGATCCTGCACAGGCTGGTCCAATTAACATCAAAGGGCAGCGTGGTCACTGCCTGAGAAGCAGGCTTAGGGACTCAAATCTTAAATTCAGATACACTGTTAATGCCTGCCATGCTGGAGTCTAGGACAACAGTATCCTTTACCTTAAAAACTCCCTTAACATTCCTCCAAAACCGAGAAATTTAGCTCCCATTTGACCCAGCAACACCATGCCTGGTAATATGCCCCAGGGGCTCCAAAACACACAGCAGAACACCTGCACTTATATGTTCATAGCAGCACTATTCACAACAGTTAGAATCTGGAAACAATTTGAGTGCCCGAGTACAGAGAACTGGATAAAGAAACTGTGGTACATCTACACAATGGAATACTAGGCAGCTGTTAAGAAGAATGAAGCCATAAAATCTGCGTACAAATGGTTGGACATCCCATGACTTCCTAAACCCCTCTTTGGCGCAGTCCCTAAACTATGCTTGTTCTCTTACAAACATACCATTGTCTTGTCTGTTTTAGTTCCCTCTGGCACCATGTCGTACCCATAATTGTCCTGTCCCCTTGCACAGAGTATCATGGTGAGTGAAGTTAGTCAAAAGGAAGAGGACAGATATAGAATGATTGCATTCATTTGTGTGATTTAAAAAGTATATGTTATGAGACCAGCTACCGTATCGTTATTTGATATGCCAAATACCAGTAATAATTATAGACCTCATTCCCATGACCTGATGGAATGATTTGAGACTCTTATGTTCCTGAAGCAAGCAGATGCCTTTGGGCTTTACTAGGATGTGATAGGACATATGGAGATGGTACTGGTGCCTGCTCGAGTAAATCGATGATGAGCGGGAAGACAAGTGACAAGTGATATTATGAGACCAATATCGAAGGTCAGGCAAAACATGAACCAGGACTTGTCAATGGTTGGAATCTAGAATCTACCACAAGTGTGAGGGAGACAGAGGCTAAGTAAGACAGAGAAGAGACCAGTTTGCTAACAATAGTTGGAAATGGTAATGCTAGACTAGAACTGAGTATTGAAAATAGGTAAAGGTATACATAAGATAACCCCACAGTGTATGGGGGACAGAAGGGGAAGGGAGAAAGTGCCTGCCACAGAAAAAGGTGAGGGTGTGGGAGGGAATCTGGGGACATTGGTGGTAGGAAATGTGCACTGGTGGAGGGATGGGTGTTGTAACACTGACTGAAACCGGACATGAACAGATTTGTAATGGTCTTATAGTGATTCAATAGTTAAAGAATAATAAATAAAAGGAATCCTGAAAACTGGTGAGAAAACTTTCTGATAGCTAATTCAGCTGTTATATGTAAGGACCCTGAAGATCTGACCCCAACCACACTGCCCACCACATTTCCTACTCCTCCCGCACCTGGCATGTTTTTCAGAAGTCGCTTCCTAAAGCCATCACGGACTTTCATCCTCTCTCCTCTGGTTCGGGCTATGCTTTGCTCAGGACTCTTCTAACATAGAAGCTTTTCTATCTAATCAAGGCATAGTTCAAGCACCTCATGTCCTGGTGAGCCTGTCCAGAAGGAGCTGCTCTCTCTGCACTCATGCATTATTTACCTCCTCATCTCTTTCACTAAATGATGCATTTTGTAAAAGTACACAATGGGTTATTTCTTTGTCATATCCAGTATTCTATTTTTTGGGGAGATGGGGGCGTCACACCCAGCTGTGCTCAGCAGAACTCAGAGGGTCATACAGGATTCTGGTCATTGAACCAGAGTCACCCATATGAGAGAAAAGTGCCCTACCCATTGTGCTATCTCTCCAGCACCATACTTAGCAGTCTAGTTCAGTAAATAAGTATCTTTTAACCCCACAGAAAATGGAAACAGCCATTTCTATCCATTTTCCAGCCATTTTCCACGCCAAAGAAAGACACAAATCTTTCTTTTATTATTTTGTTTTTTTGGGTCACAACCCAGCCATGCTCAGGGGCTATTTCTGGCTCTATACTCAGGATTTAGTCCCGGCATTACTCGGGAGACCATATGGTATGATGGGAATCGAACCCGGGTTGGTTGCATACTAAGCAAACGCCCTACCCGCTCTGGCCCCAAGACACAAATCTTTCTCTTTTAAAATGTACACAGGATGAAGTTGCCTGAGACCTCTTTATCTTTGCTGCACAATTATTTTGAAGTTATTTATGATATCATGAGGATATATCTAAGAACTTGGAAAGGAGGGCAGAGTCCCTGGTGACGGTTGCTGGTATTGACATCAAGCCTGAAATTCTGACTAGTGAAGGCATGAGATCTTCTAATCTCTCTAGGTGGTTTGAACACTTCACTACAGGGTTCTTCTCTAAAACTGCATGTGCAAACAAGAACCTGAACAGCTGGTGAGGGTACATAATTTGATGCATCAAGTCCAACTGGGCCTAAGATTCCAGCTCTAACAGGATGACACACCTAGCAGTTGCTCCAGGACCTCATCTGGAATAATCAGAGATGTTCTCCAAGCCGCAGTCCTTCTCCTTCCCCTCCTCTCCTCTCTCTATCCTCCTCTCTTCTCCTCCTCTCTCTCATTTGCATCATAATTATTTTTAAGCAATGCTTTCTAATTTTTTTTTAATTATACCACCGTGAGATATACAATTACAAAGATGTTCATAATTGGGTCTCTGTCATACAGTGTTCCAGCACCCATCCCTCCACCAGTGCCCCGTTCCCATAACTTTTCTCTCTCTCTCCATCTCTGTCTCTGTAATTCTCTCTCTTTCTCTTCTCTTACATATTGTGACTTGCCCTACAGATATTTATGGTTTAACATGTAATTCTTGAAAAAGCGGCTGAGGAACTTGGACATCCGCTTTCCCCAGACTCAGCTGACCATGGGTGTCCCAGGTGGATAGATGGGTTTTGGGAGTGGGCCCATCACCTCTGGGGGTCCCAGAAGCAGCCGGATGAGACTCCCCCACCACACTAGCCGCCACCTTCACTGTCGGACGCTGGGATACTACCTCACGACCAGATTAACAGAACAAAACCAGTTCGAGCCCAGGTAGGCAGCTCCCAGAAGCGGGAATCACTGGGAATTCGTCAGATGGAGTCAGGGGTTGGCCCTTCCCCCCCTCCATTTTGTCGAGCCTGGTGGCCCCACCCAGGAGCTGCCCTGGGGCGACCAGCCATAGCATGCAGTCTCTAACGCGGCTGGGGAACCTGGACCTCCGTTTTCCCCAGGCTCAGCTGACCATGGGGCTCCCAGGAGGACAGATGGGTTTTGGGAGTGGGCCCATCACCTCTGGGGGTCCCGGAAGCAGCCGGATGAGACTCCCCCACCACACTAGCCACCACCTTCGCTGTCCGGACACTGGGATACTACCTCATGACCAGATTAATAGAACAAAACCAGTTAGAGCCCAGGTCGCGCGGCCGCTTGCGGCCCGTGGTCCATCAAAGTAGTGGAAACAGTTATGTCCTTTAATGCACTGCATTCTACGATTTTCAGGAAAGTTTGGCAGGAGGGAGAGATAGAGAGGAGAGAAAAGACATATAGAACCCGCCAAGTAGTTGAAATGTGGGAGGGGGGGAGGTGGGGACATCGGTGATGGGAGATGGGTTTGGGTGGAGGGATGGGTGTTGGAACACTGTAGAACCAAAACTCTACATGAGCATCTTGCAATTGTATGTCTAAAAGTGGTGTAATAAAATTTGGGGGGAAAAACATGTAATTCTCTATGTGTATATTCCATGGTGAGTTCTAGTCTAACACATTACCATTCCCCATTCCCATCAGTCACCCCAGTGTGTTACACCTACAATGATCATTACAGTATATATATATATAATATATAATATATATATATATATATATATGATCCTGGAAAGGACCTGGTCCTAAACTTGATTATTATCTAAGTCTTTCACTGGCTGCACACATCCATGGCTCTGGGTCTGGTCTGTAGCTGATTCAGCTTTGCTGGTCCTGGTGGCTGCCTGCTCATAGCCACACCCACTGGGGCATGGAGATGGAATGGATGGGGGGGGGGTCCTGATCCCCAGCTCCAAGTCCGGCTGGTGCAACCCTCCCCACGTGTTTGCTGGCCCTAGGAGCTATGTTGCTCTCAGTCAGGGGCTGAGCCATCCTCCTGTTGGCTCCATGGGCCACTCCACGTAGATTGAGCAATGCAGCGCTGGGTGCTTTCTAATTTTTCCAAGGTTCTTGACTACTTTGGTGCTTAATCTGTCCCCATTTGACCTGTGGCCCTTTACTCTGGCTCTGATGTTCTTTTGGACAGATATGCCATCCTTACCTCCTCATGTTTTTATTTAAACTTTCTGGGATAGTAATAAAGTACTAGGCTCCCCTCTTACCTACCTTAGCCCACCCTAGACTCTGCCCCTCTTTGATAATCCTGGCAAGGGACACCTGGACCCTAAGTCAGGGCACTTCCTACTGTACCCTCAGACACGTTTTTCTAGGAAAAACATATACGTATATGACATGCCCACAAATCCACTCATCAATACATGATGTACATACATACATAAATGAGCTTACTTGAAAACATATGGACAATGTTTTAAAATTATGAGTTTCCACCAGTGCCCTCACATCCATTTCCAGTATCTCCAGGAGAATCAATCCTTGCCTTTCCCAACCCATCACAGCCTGTCCCTTTGTGCAAGAGCATCCAAAGAGATTTGCTTTCACTTGCATCATTAATCCTACACTCACCTAAAATAGCTCCACTCAGGCCCATAAAATCATACTGCTGAAACATGTTTAAAGTAAGACTTGTTTGCAGTCCTTTACCCATGTTGACCCCCGTGTCATTTGGCAGCTGGTAGAAATCTTATGGTGGGCTGGGGAGATAGTGCAGCATTTGCCTTGCATAAAAGAAGACCCAGGTTTGACCCCCCCCACTCCAGTACTGCAAATGATCTCCTGAGCCCTGCCTAGAGTAAACCCCTGTGCACTGCCACATGTGGTCCCCCCAAAACCAGATGATGATGATGATGATGATGATGATGATGATGATGATGATGATGATGATGATGATGATGATGATGATTTGCTTTTTTAGGTCATACTCGGTGCTGTTCAGATGTCAGTTCTGGCTCCGCATTTGATCATCTTGACCAATTTTGAAACATCTATTTTTGGTATCTAAATTACCTGGGAATCCATTTAAACATGTATTTATGAATCCTGCTTTCTATGAGAACCCAGCTGAGTAGCAGGCCAATGAGAAAAAGATTCAAAAGATCTTATTTGCACCTGTTGACCAAACCCAAATATGACTTTTTAATTGTATTCTTTGTAATTTTAAAATTTAAAAAAAAAAAAAAAAGGAAAGGCTATCCTAGTGTGTGAGTATTATGGTTTGTTGGATGACAGGTTTAGCTAGTCTGGGAGCTTTGCTGTTTTATTTTTATTTATTTATTTATTTTGCTTTTTGGATCACACCCTGCAATGCTCAGGGGTTACTCCTGGCTCTGCACTCAGGGAATTACTCCGGGCGGTGCTCGGGGAACCATATGGGAAGCCAAGAGTTGAACCCGGGCCGGCACAGGCCGGCCGCGTGCAAGGCAAATGCCCTACCCGCTTGACTATGCTCCGGGCCGATTTGCTGTTTTATCCACGCACAGCTTAATCTACTTAAGCCAAGGTTCATTCTAATGAGACCTCTCTTCTATGTAAACACCGTTAGAGGGTGTGGCAGTTACAGGAGTCACCTTGTCTGTGAATAACTTCTGACTTATACATCTACTAAGACTTCTATGTTTTCTAGATTGGGCACAGCTCCTCTTTATACCCACTGCATCCAGCGTGGGACAGTTAGAAATTACCAGGAGACTACCTGACTACCACCTGGCTACGTTGAGACTATAAGAAGATTATTGGAAGGATCATGCTAGTTTGCTCTCAAGCAGGCAAGTGTGACCCTTTCAGTGTATGGAGAGCAAGATACTCAGAATCATCCTGGTGCAGATAATAAATAAGAAGGACCTTGTGGGTACCATCTAGATTACATGAAGCCCATGAAATTAAGATGTATTACTTTATACCAGCCCCCTCTCTCTCCAGTGTTTTACATAAGAGATAATCTCAGTAGAAGGGATTAGTACTTGGTTAACCTTTGCTTATACCTGTAATAGGGTGTGGCACTGCCTTTCTACAATCTGTTTAGGGTTCTTTGTTGACACAACCCTCCCTGTCACAGATAGAATTACTTTGGTGTATATAAGGGGACTGACTTGAGGCCCCTTTGCCATTTTTCCTTCTTTTGGGTAGGACTCCTCTCGGGTGAGATTCTTTCTCTTTGGTGGGAGACTCAGGCTCTTTTGTATGGTCTAAATTCTGACCAGAGCTAGAGTTCTTTCATTATATTGGATTGCACAACAGCCAGAATCTGGAAGCAACCAGAGTGCCCGAAAATCGATGATTGGATAAAAAAGCTTTGGTACATCTACACAATGGAATACTATGCAGCTGTTAGGAAAAATGAAGTTATAAAATTTGTCTATAAATGGATGGACATGGAGAAGATTATGTTGAGCGAAATTAGCCAGAAGGAGAGAGACAGATACAGAATGACTGCATTTATTTGCATGGCATAAATATATATGTACATATTATGATACCAATATCCAAAGTCAAGTGAAACATATATCAGGAGGTCTTGTCAAAGGTGGAAATTATCACAAACGTGTGGGAGTCAGAGGTTAGGTAAGACAGAAAAATGGAACAGTGTGCTAATAATTGTCGAGGGTACTAATGCCAACCTAGAACTGAGCATTAAATAGAGGCAAAAGGATACACATGAGAACCTTTTAATGTATGTTCTGTAATCCATAGTCTGGAAGGGAAGGAAAAGAGAAAAGAGAGAGAAAGGGAAAGAAATAAAGAACCTGCCATGGAGGTGGGCTGGGGAAGGGGAGGGAACCGGGGACGTTGGTGGTGGGAGATGGGCACTGGTGGAGGACAGGTGCTGGAACACTGTATGACCAAAACCCAAATATGAACTTTTTTAATTGTATATCTTTGTAATTGTAAAAATTAAAAAAATTTAAAAAATAAAAAAAATTTAGAAACATTAAAAAAAGCCTTTTTGGAAATGCACTGGACTCGTGAGTTTTCATCCCCCCCCCCCCCCCCCCACCACCCCCGGCATCCTTGGAGGTAGAAGAGAACTTCTGTTCTGACACTGTTGGGGACCCCAGCGGCTCCCTGACAATGGATTATTCTTTTGTTTGCTTATTTTGGGAACACACCTGCGGGTTCTCAGGGATCACTCCTGGTAGGGCTTTGAGGACCCTATGGGGTGCTGGTGAGCTGTGTAAGACAAGTACCCTGGCCACTGCACAATCTTTCCAGTCCTTAATATGGATCATTATTCACTGTCTGTATCACTGTCTTCCCGTAGATCATCGATTTGCTCGAAGCGGGCAACAGTAACATCTCTATATGTCCTGTCACATGCGAGATAGCCAAAGGGCATCTGCCCGCTCCAAGAACATAAAGAGCCTCAAACCATTCCATCAGGTCATGGGAATGAGGTCTTTAATTGTTACTGGTATTTGGCATGTCAAATATGACACTGGTAGCTTGCCGGGCTCTGTTCTGCAGGTGGGATTCTCTTGTAGTCACCTCAAAACTCGAGCATTTACTGATGAACCGCGCAGCCACTTTGCGAGTCGGGCTGTGATCAGCTCTTCTGCTAGGTGGAGCTCTGAGGAGAAGGGAGTCCGGATGTGGAAAATGGCAGCCCTCATGGTGTGGGGTTTCCTCTTGCTTCTTGCGAGGCTTTGCTGGGGTGGTGGGCTAGGGCTAGAACCCACCATCCCTCCTGGATGCCTCGTTATCAGCTGGGCACAGGGAGCTGTGCCCAGTAGCACTCTGCCCAAAAGATCCAATAATAATGGATCATTATTATTGTTTAATTTATCTTAGTGTATAATTCTGGGGGTCACACCCAGCAATGCTCAGGTGTTACTCCTAGCTATGCACTCAGAAATTACTCCTGGCAGTGCTTGGGGGACCATATGGAATGCCAGGACTTGAATCCAGGTCAGTCGTGTGCAAGGCAAATGCCCTACCTGCTGTTCTATCACTTCAGCCCTGTATAATATTTTTTATAGAAAGTGGTTATTTTAAGGAATCAGATTAAAAACATAAATGCCAAAAATAGAGTATAAGATGTTTATAAGTGAGGTAGGATCTCTAGCTCCTGAAACAATTTAGACCTAAAAGTAGGTGGAATGTCTCCATCTCACGGGCTCATGGCACTCCCCACATGCCATTAGCACAGTGCCAATGAGGTGAAGTCTAGCATTTTCAGGTCTGTCACTGGTTGGCAGCTATGAACACTTTCATTTCAGCACCCTGACTGCTCTGCACACACAAAATGCTGTCCTTGACTTGAGGGGAGGCTTCTGACCTGTGGATTCCAGCACAGCTTTGTTTCTCTATCAGCAGGTATGGGGTTGTGTTAAATCTTTATATTAGTTTTTTAGGTTTTTCATCTTGTTTTTTGTTTTAGGGACACACCTAGGGCTTACTCCTGGCTCTGCACCCAGGGATGCTGGGGATTGAACCTGGGTCAGCTATGTGCAAGGCCAGTGTCCTGTTCCTTATGGCATTTTGTATGTGCAGAGCAGACAGGGTGCTGAAATGAGGAGCCCATCACTGCCAACCACACAGGAAAGACAGACCTAGGCTTGAAAGTGCTAGACTTCACCTCACAGGCACTGTGCTAACGTTGTTTGGGCCCACTCAAGTGCCATGCCTGTAAGATGGAAACATCCCACCAGCTTTGAGGTCCAAACTGTTTCAGGAGATAGAGCTCTTACCTCACTTACAAACAACCATGTGTGGGCCTGTCAAGGACGCAGGCTGGGGGTAAGCCCTGAGCACTACTGGGTGTGGTTCCCCCCATGACCCCTTCAAAATAACCCTAAATATGGCATGTGCAAAGCTCTGATTTCGATCCCTAGTACACCATGTTCCTCGCCCTGCTTCCAGACTGCTGGTGTTGTGGCCCTTCAAGAGAAAAAAATAAACTCGTAACTGTGAGATAGTCTGAACATTCATCTTTTCATTTCTACTAACAGCCACTGCACGGATCCTGTCTCGCAGCATAATGACAGGATGCAGTTTTGTTATTTTGACTACACTGAGCCCACCACCAATGTCTCCTTGACAGGAGACAATTCAAGAAATCTCTCTTGAATTTTGCCCACCCAGTTTCTCATGTCCCTGAAAATGAAACAGTTTGCTATTGCTCCTCCTGCCTGGTCCTGCTGGGGTGTCTCCTGTTGTCTCCCACCCAATCTTGCTTTCAAAAGTTTGCATCTTTCCAGCTCACTTTACAAGAGCTCCACTTACTCCCACTTCAGAAGTGAGAAGCCCAGGCCCCTGTACTCACAGAAAAATGGACACTTTGTCATCCATTCTCAGTTCTCCACCATTTGTTGCTGTCTCCCTCCCTTCATCATAGCAGCATCCACCTGCCCACATGTTCCCACATGCCCTGGACTAGTCTGGAGTCCCAGAGTTTGGCCTAGAGCTAAGGCAGAGGTGCCAAGCAGGAGGAAAATGAACCTTTTAAAGGACATGACATAGCCTTCAACAATGCATCTCAGAGGCTCTAGTGACAGAACAGCAGTACTTGCCTTGCACATAACTGACCCATATTTGATTCCTGCCACCTTACAAGGTCTCCTTGAGCACCATCAAGAATGATTCCAGAGCACAGAGCTAGAGTTAAGCCCTAAGCACCACTGGGTGTGGCCACCCCTCAAAAGAACAAAAAACTTTTTTTTTCAATGTTGTGGGGTAGGATAGAGGGTTCAAAGGGCCAGAGCATATGCTATCAGCAGGAAACCCAGGTCTGACCCCAACACTTGATGGTTCCCTAGGTCCCCAGAGCCAGATAGGGGAGCAATTCTGAGCACTGAGTCAGGAGTAGCCCCTAAATCATTGCCACATGTGACACCTCCCATACAGCCAAATTTCAACATGTTTATGAACTTCATCTATACTGTGACTTAAAGCTGTGTGACTCAACTTTAAGCTTAAAGTTGTGTAACAGTGCATATGACTACATCATTTATGTGCACCAACCCCATTCTTGGTTTTGAAAGAATGAACATTCTTGTAAATATGTACAGGAACATCTGTAAGTTTCTCTTAGGCATACAGGAAAGACTATAACTGCTCTCAGGTGTTGGATCAGGCTTACAGGATAATGCTAAATCACCAAATAACCCATCTGAAGCAAGGATGTCCCACCAGGACTGTGTGAATTTCCAATGCTCTATGACCTAGCCTACAGCTTGCTTCATCAAGATATAGGATGTGTGATCTCTATCTTTGTTTGTTCAAGGGCCAGTGATGCTCAGGGGTTACTTCTGGCTCTGCACTCAGGAATCACTCCTGGCAATGCTTGCAGAACTATATGGGATGCCAGGATTGAATTTTTAGCGCTAGACTGAACCAGGATTGAGTCACTTGGTAGGTAAACTCCTTATCAGCTGTATAATCCAACCCGAGGAAGTACCATTCAGCTGCAGTTTTTGTGTATCAGGAGGCTGACTGAACAGGCCATTTCCTCCTCACCATGCGACAGGACAGCCTGGACACAACTATGTTTATAATAGCCTTGGCCTTATACTCTGATGGATCCCAACTCTGGATCACTAAATTGAAATGAGTTTGTTTTGGTGGTGCTGGAAATTGAATGCTGGGCCTCACGCATGCAAGGCAATGCTCAACTGTTGGGCCAGATCCCCAGCAAACACTGAGGCAAAAAGAGCATATGCTGGAAAAATAGCTCATTATAGATGCAATTAACCACAGTGTGGCACCTGGCAGGAACTGAAGGTCAAATCCTTCACTGGACATTTGAGGAAACTGAGGCACAGAAAGAGGGAAATTACTACCCAGCTATGAGTTAATCACCACAACCTGTCTTAGGCCTCTTGATTCTTTGTCCAGTCTTGTTCCCTCCAAGAATTTAAGGAATATGATCTAGTAAATTAATAAGCTATCTGTAAATATTAAAATAATTTTAAATTTAATTTTAAAATGTTTGTCTCAGCTCAAGAACTTTATAGACTCAAAACCAACTTTAAAAGACATACCGAAGAGGCTACTATAAGATAGGACAAACCCTAAAAGCACAACAAACTGATTAAAAAAGATGGCACAAAATCCCATGACAATAACACCTCCCAATGTCAATGACCTAAATGTACTAATTATGCAACACAGAGTGGCAAAATGAATTAAAAAACTGAATCAAACACTCTGCTGCCTACAAAAACACATCTGAATAATCAGAGCAAACACAGAGTCAAAGTCAAAGGCTGGAAAACAATTCTCCAAGCAAACAACTCTTCGAGAAAAGCTGGGATGGCCATACTTGTATGATGGCCATACTGAAAACATAGACTTTAAGCTAAAAAAAGGTTACAAAGGAACAGTGAAGGCCATTTCTTAGTAATTAAGGGATATGTATATCAGGAAGAAATTACACTACTAAACATATATGCACCTAATGAGGGGCCAGCAAAATACTTAAAATAACTGCAAATAGACTTTAAAGAAGATATTGACAGTAACACACTTGTAGTTGGAGACTTCAACACTGCTTTATCAACTCTTGATAGATCGACAAGACTGAAACTCACCAAGGAAATACTGGCCGTGAAGGAAGAAATGGAACAAAAAGGCTGGTTGATATATGCAGGGCTTTTCATCCCCAAAAAACTAAATACACATTTTTCTCCAGTGCACATGAAACATTCTCCAAGATAGACCACATGCTAAGCCACAAACCATAACTCAATAATATAAAAAAGATAGAAATTGTGTAAACTATTTTTTCAGACCATGATGCACTGAAAATGGAAGTTAACACACAGAAACAGGGAGTCAAACCAAACACCTGGAAACTGAACAGCTCACTGCTGAACAACCAGTGGATCATAGAAGAAATCAAAGAGGAAATCCAAAGATTCCTGGAATCAAATGAAAATGAAGACACTACCAGAACTTGTGGGACACAGCGAAAGCAGTGTTAAAAGGAAAGTTCATAGCTCTGAAGCATTCATCAGGAAAGAAGAAAGGGCCCATATAAATAACCTGACTTCACAACTCAAAATACTAGAAAAAAGACCAACAAAAGGAGCCCAACCCAGACAGAAAGAAGGAAGTAATAAAACTTAGAGAGGAAATCAATGAGTTGGAAACCAAGAAAACAATCCAAAAGATTAATGAAACCAAAAACTGGTTCTTGGAAAAAAAATAAACAAAATGGACAACCCACTGGCAAGACTTGTAAGGGCAGGGAAAGAGAGAACCCAAATAAAGAGAATCAGAAATGAAAAGGGGGACATCATAACAGAAACCACAGAAATCCAAAAAATCATCAGAGACTACTTTGAGAGCCAAAACAAGAGAACATGGAAGAAATGGATAACTTCCTGAAGTCCTATAACCTCCCATGGGACCTGAAATACCTGAATAAGCCCATCACCATTGAGGAAATTGAAACAGTAATTAAAAGTCTGCCCAAACACAAAAAACCCAGGTCCAGATGGATTCACTAGTGAATTATTCCAAACCTTTATGGAGGACCTACTGCCAGTCCTTTTTCGAGCTCTTCCAGGAAATAGAAGAAACAGAAACACTCCCAAATAGCTTCTATGAGGCACATATCACCCTGATACCCAAAGCAGGCAAACAATACACAAAAAAAAAACTACAGACCAATCTCCCTGATGAACATAGATGCTAAGATCTTCAATAAAATACTAGCAAACAGAATCCAAAGACTCGTCAAAAATATTATACATCATGACCAAGTAGGATTCATCCTGGGATTTCAAGGATGGTTCAACATTCACAAGCCAATAAACATAATACATAATATCAATAAGAGAAAAATTAAAAACCATATGATCATATAAATAGATGCAGATAAATCATTTGACAATATCCAACACCGTTCATGATAAAAAAAAACCTCCATAAAATGGGAATTGAAAGAACCTTCCTCAATATTCTCAAAGCCATCTACCAAAAACCCACAGGGAGAAATATTCTCAATGGGGAAAAACTGAAAGCCTTTCCCCTAAGATCAGGGACAAGACAAGGTTGCCCACTCTCACCACTTCTGCTTAATATACTACTGAAAGTACCTGTCATAGCAATCAGAGAAGAAAAGGACTTTAAGGGCATTCAGATAGGCAAGGAAGATGTCAAGCTATCACTATTTGTAGATGACAAGATATTATACCTAGAAAGCCCTAAACTCTCTACCAAAAGCTCCTAGAAACAATAGTTATCTATAGCAGAGTGGCAGGGTACAAAATCAATACCCTAAAAGTCAGTGGCCTTCCTATATACAAATAACAAAAGAGAAGAAAGGGATATTAAGAACACTATCCCATTCACAATTGTGAATCTAATACCATAGAAAATCAAATACCTAAGAATCAGCTTAACTAAGAATGTAAAGGGCCTGTACAAAGAAAACTATAAAACCCTGATTCAAGAAATAAAAGAGAACATGACAAAATGGAAACACATTTCCTCTCATGGATTGGGAGAGTCAACACTGTTAAAATGGTAATACTCCCTAGAGCTTTATACAGATTCAATGTGGTTCCTATAAGAATATCCATATATTCTTCAAAGAAATGGATCAAACACTCCTGAAATTTGTATGGAATATAAACCTCCATGGATAGCTAAAGCAATCCTTGGCAAAAAAGAAGATGGGAGGTATCACCTTTCCCAACTTCAAACTGTACTACAAAGCAGTAGTAATTAAAACAGTATGTTATTGGAATAAAAACAGACCTGTGGACCTAAGGAATAGAATTGAGTATCCTGACACCCATCCTCAAATACATGATCATTTAATCTTTGATAAAGGAGCAAATAGTATAAAATGGAGCAAGGAAAGCCTCTTCAACAAATGGTGTTGGGAAAACTGGGCAGCTACATGTAAAAAAAATCAATTTGGACCTGTGTCTAACACCATGCACGAAAGTAAGATCAAAATGGATGAAAGATCTCAATATCAGACCTGAATCCATAAAAAGTACACTGAAGAAAATATAGGAAAGGCATCTTCAAAGAATTCATAAAGTAAATTGCCAAACATACTCAAACTCTCCATGATACCAACTTTCAGAAGGGTCTTCAAGGATTAGACTCCTTGGGCAAAGAAAACAAAGGCAAAGTTAAACACATAGAAATTCTAGCCAATAAAAATGTTTCTTCACTATTGAAAACAATGACTAAAATAAAAATACTTTACTTATCACTGTCACTGTCTGTATCACTGTCTTCCCGTTCATCATCAATTTGCTCGAGCGGGCCCCAGTAACATCTCCATATGTCCTGTCTCAAGCTAGTAGAGCCCAAGGGCATCTGCTTGCTCCAGGAATATAAAGAGCCTCAATCCATTCCGGAATGAGGTCTATAATTGTTACTAGTATTTGGCATATCAAATACAACATGGGTAGCTTGCCAGGCTCTGCCGTGCAGGTAGCATACTCTTGTAGGCATCTCAAAGTCCAACATTTATTGATGAACCTCACGCGCGCTTGCCGGGCTGTGATAGGCTGGTCTGCTGGGTGGAGTTCTGACGAGAGAGAAGTCGGATGTGGAAAATGGAGGCCCTCATGGAGTGGGGGTTGTCTGGCTTGTTGCAAGGCTCTGCTGGGGTGGCGGGCCAGGGCTAGAACCCGCCATCCCTCCTGGGCGCCTTGTGAGCGGCTGGGCACAGGGAGAGCAAGTAGCAGCTCTGCCCCATGTCTGTCTCTGGATCAGCATACCTGGGCGGATTAAAAAGATTGCAGCAGGGTGGATCTCGATGAGCCGGGCTGTGATAGGCTGGTCTGCTGGGTGGACTTCTGACGAGAGAGAAGTCCTGGATGTGGAAAATGGAGGCCCTCATGGAGTGGGGATCATCTGGCTTGTTGCGAGGCTCTGCTGGGGTGGTGGGCCAGGGCTAGAACCCACCATCCCTCCCGGGCGCCTCATGAGCGGCTGGTCACAGGGAGAGCCAGTAGCAGCTCTGCCCCATGTCTGCGAGTCTCTGGACCGGCATACCTGAGCGGGATTTAAAAAAGACTGCTGCAGGGTGGAACTCGATGAGCCGCGCTGTGACAGGCTGGTCTGCTGGGTGGAGTTCTGACGAGAGAGAAGTCTGGATGTGGAAAATGGAGGCCCTCATGGAGTGGGGGGTCGTCTGGCTTGTTGCGAGGCTCTGCTGGGGTGGTGGGCCAGGACTAGAACCCACCATCCCCCCCCCCGGTGCCTCGTGAGCGGCTGGTCACAGGGAGAGCCAGTAGCAGCTCTGCCCCATGTCTTTACTTAATGAGAAGAAATACTTGTTCACTGTACAAAGAGCTAAAATTTAAGACATAACAAAAACATTCTCAACGCACAACTTTTTTAAAAAAGTACCAAATGGCCCCATTAAAAAATGGGAAAGGAGATAAACTTCCTCCAAGAAGACATACAGATACACAGCAGACACGTGAGCAGATACAGATACACCACAATAGACATATGAGCAGGTACAGATACACCACAATAGACACATGAGCAGATACAGATACACCACAACAGACACGTGAGCAGATACAGATACACCACAACAGACACGTGAACAGATAGAGATAAACAACAGACATGTGAGCAGATATAGATACACCACAAAAAGACATGTGAACAGATACAGATACACAACAGACATGTGAGCAGATACAGATACACTACAACAGACATGTGAACAGAGACAAATACACCACAACAGACATGTGAGCAAAGACAGATACACCACAACAGACACGTGAGCAGAGACAGATACACCACAACAGACATGAACAGATGCGCATCATTTCTAATTACCAGGGAACTACAAATCAAACTGACAGCAAGATATCTCTTCATATCTGTGTGGGAATGCTTATATTAGAAAGACTGAAACCAGTGAGTGTTGACAGGGACTTGGGAGGAAAGGACCCCCCTTCGCTGTTGGTGGGGATGCAGTTTGGGTCTGCCTCTGGGGAAGACAGTATGGAGAAAACTCAGAAAAGTCAGACTAGAACTTCCTTCTGAGTCAGTGACTCTACTTCTTGGCATCTATTACAAGGACAGATACACAAAACATTAATTTGAAAAGGTATTTCAAATTAATGGTACCATTAATCACCAGGTGTGATCCCTGAGCACAGGAGTAAGCCCTGAGCACCTCTAGGTTTGGCCAATCCCTCCCGCCCCATCTTCTTTGAGCCATCCCTCTTTTAATCTCAAGCAAAAACTAAGGAGCCAGTTACTGCTTAGGGTTGGTGGGCCAGGAGGGAGAGAACAAGCAGCACTTTTGCTGACAACACCGAGCAAATGGCATAGATGCTCTTAGATCAGGACTTCCCCCAGCAGCCATTGCAATCGGCACTCCCCCATTTAATGAGCCTGTAGTGCCATTACATGATCACCTGCTCACCGGATTAATGATGAAAAGAGACACTGATTTTTCTAGTTGCCTCATTTGAAGTAAATGTTAACTTTCTTTTTCTCAGTCCTTAGTTAACCACATTAGTGTGACAAATATGTCTTTGCCTAGCATAAGTAATTAGAATTTAATCACTTAAACGGCATCTTAATTACCCCAAATGAATTGAAAGGACATTTAATAGCAAAGATTAAATTGCCTTAATGAACGATTTCTGTGACTCCATCAATTCTGGAATTGCCTTGGCCACTCCTCTCAGCACTTTACCTACATAGCGCCACTAGGTGGCGCGCTTCACGCGTTTATTTATTTAATTTGCCCCATTGATTTGTTTTAGAAGACCGCAAAAAGTGCAAAGTGCATAGTTGGTTGCATTCCTTTGATAACCTCTCTTTGGGACTATGAGGTCATTGCCAGCGTGACAAGGAAAGCAGTGGTTTCTGAAGTTCGATTCTGAGCAACCTATAGCATGTGCAAAGAAAGATGAGAGGCACAGGGTAACTGGAAACAGTGTTTGACCGAAATTATAAGTTGCCTTCTGGATGACTGCCAACATACAAACAGACTTTTAGTCAATTTATTATATTTTTAGTGCAGAGTTCTAAGATATAAGTAACAGGCAAGCTCTGGAATAAGACAAGCCGTGATGTGAAGCCAAGAATTCTAACTGCCAGATGAGTGCAGATCAGAGTCCCTGGAAGTATCCTAGGTTTGGGCCTTTGGGTCCTTCTCCAGGCACCTCTCCCAGCGGGCCAGTCCATCCTGCAGAGGAGGGTCTGAACAGAAGAGACTGAAGAGAAGGGTCTCAACACCACCCCCAGGTAATTGTGTAAGTAAATAAATGGACAAGGAAGCTTCGCTTTATATCTAACCCTGCTTCTGCATTAGATCCCCTCTGGTTGGTTCTTTAAAAGAGAGCATTAAAAGTTTCCCTCGGGCTGGAGCTCAGTGACTCAGCAAACCTGGCTTGCAAATGAGCATCACAGGCCCCATCCCTGGTGCTGTGGTATGGACCAAGCAAACTCTGGGAGCTTGGCTCTCTGTGACCCTTGGTGATTTCCAGTCGTACAACAGTCAGGTGTGGGCAAGCACCACAGCTAAGACAGGTAACCTCATGCTAGCACCACACCTCAGAAGGTCATGCAGGCACCCTGGGCAGGCAAGAGCCCAGACTAGCACGAGCAGTCGTCAGTCGCGGGTGCAACCAGAGCATGTGTGCCCTGGCCACATTGTGAGCCCTCATGAGCATGTGTACTAGCACCACCTCCAAAGGAGCACAAACCTGCATGTGGGCCACAGCTGAGCAGTGTCCCCAGCCAGAACCAAGGGAAAGCCATTCCCAGCGACTATAGCAAAGGGAAAGGGGGAGGGAAGTTTACAGAATCTCTGGAGCGGCTGGAGTGGCAGTACAGTGGGCAGGGAACTTGCGTGTGTTCCCCAAGCACAGTCAGAAGTATTTTCTGAGTGCAGAGCCAGGGGGTAACCCCCTAAGCTCAGCTAGGAGTGGGCCCAAAACCAATAACAAACCAAAACAAATTAAAAGTCTCTTTTACATAATTCTTTAGGGAAAAGGAACTATTTCCCTAAGTTACTGAGAGTTTCATTCAGGAGTGCAGTCTCGTGACCACCCGGATACTTCCAGGATAGACACAACCTGTGGACAAGCACCAGCAGCAGTGGAATGGGTGGTAGGGATCTGTGCTTTCATCTGGCATAGTCGAGTTCAGTACTTCATCAGCTCCCACACTTGCCACCACAGCTAAGCTTATCAAACAGAAATGGTAAATAACACCAACTACCAAGTGAACTATATGGTTCATATAGCCAGGAACTCGAAAACTTGTGGTACATTGACTCAGATCTTAAAAATGAGTCAATTAAAATTGACTTAGATTTTAAAACAAATAAACATAACTCAAGGTCTAGGTCATTCCCTACACCAATCATGGCAGAATATCTGAGGTTGTACACAGGCATAATATTTGGGGAGGGTGGGATTTGGGTCACACCCACCAGTGCTCAGGGATTACACCTGGGGGGAGCCTTTGGTTACCATTATGTGGTACCAGGCATTGAGCCCAGGCTGGCTGTGTATAAGGAATATCCCCAACTTACTATATATTCTCTCTCTCCTGTACAAGGCATAATATTTTTTTTCTTTTGGGTCACACCCGGCGATGCTCAGGGGGTTACTCCTGGCTCTGCACTCAGGAATTACTCCTGGCGTTGCTCAGGGGACCATATGGGATGCCGGGGGATAGAACCCGGGCAGGCATAGGCTGGCCGCATGCAAGGCAAACGCCCTACCCGCTGGGCTATCGCCCGGCCCAAGGCATAATATTTTTAAGGGTATGCAGTGATCCCAATGCGTAGCTAGATTTGGGAGTCACTGACATGGGCAGTGAGTATAAAACTGAATAGAAGAATACAAGTAGGGGCTGGAGAGAAAATACAGTAGGTAAGGGACTTGTCTTGCATGGAGCCAACCCAGATTTGATCCCTGGCACTGTATATGGTTCCCTGAGCATGACCAGGAGTGATCCCAGAGCACAGAACCAGAAGTAAGCTCTGAGCACAGTCAGATGTGGTCCTAAAAAAGTCAGAACAAAAAAAGTAAAAATTACCTGCCTAGCAAAGAACCTAATGAAAAGGCATAGCAGCCGACATAAGCTCCATCGTTATTGATCACCATAACAGATTTGATGGCTATAATTCAGGATTTGGTCATCTGTTGTCTCATCAAAACCATCTTATCTAAATGAGAAAAATGCAATAGCTTTTAATTTGTTCTAACTTTATGTCATACAGACCCCTTTTGAGGGGCTGGAGATATAGTACAGTAGGCAGGGCATATGGCCTTGCATGTGGTTGATCCAGATTGGATCCCTAACACCACATAAGGGCCCCAGCGCCCTCAGGAATAATTCCTAAGTGCAGAGCCAGCAGTAATACCTGAGCACAGCTGGATATGACCCTGAGCAAAACAAAACAAAAGGAGAAACATCTTTTGAGAGAAACATA
Source organism: Cryptotis parvus (assembly GCA_021461705.1). Taxonomy (NCBI): domain Eukaryota; kingdom Metazoa; phylum Chordata; class Mammalia; order Eulipotyphla; family Soricidae; genus Cryptotis; species Cryptotis parvus. The sequence continues at coordinate 20,816 of JAJIBD010009828.1, forward strand.
TTACAGATGGTTCCTAGCAAAAAGTGCGATAAAATATAAATTCTTATCTTTGTATTAAAGTATTCAGATAGGGCTGGAGAGATAGTACAGTGGGCAGGGTGCTTGCCTAGTATTCAGCCACACTGCTATTGATCCCTGGCACCACATGATTCCTCAGCCCTGCCAGGAGTGATGCCTTGCACAGACCCAGGGATATGGTCCCCAAACCAAAACTGAATAAACTAAATATTTAGGTTATTTTATATTTGGTCTAGTTCTCTAACCAATTTCTATAACTTCAAAAGGAATTTAAGCTTTATTAATATAAGCATACTTAAGATAAAAGACTACACAAATCTATTAATAGGGAATACGAATTTGATTTGCAATAAATTCATTCACATTAGAAATGTTTCCTTGGGGCCGGAGCAATAGCACAGTGGTTGGGGGTTTTTGCCTTGTACACAGCCAACCTGGGTTCAATCCCCAGCATCCCATATGGTCCCCCAAGAACCACCAGGAATAATTCCTGAGTGCAGAGCCAGGAATAACTCCCTGAGCATCACTAGGGTGTGACTCAAAAAAGCAAAATAAATTTATAAAATAATTCTTTTTACTGAATTTTACAAGATTGAAATGTTTTTGTGTGGAAATAATATGGCTTTCTTCTCCTGAAGGAACTTATTTGCTTTATTTAGAGACACAAAGAAAACAGTATTTAATGACTATCTGCTGAGTGCTTTTATCCAGAATTATAAGAATGCTCTAACCAGCAGAACTTCAACAAGACGTTTCTTCTACTGCTTTTTTATATTGGGGCCCATCCAATTTTACCCAAATGTATAAAACCAATTTTACCCAAATAGAAACTCTGCTATTTGGGGAACATTAGTGAGGGCTTCCATGACACCATCCCATGAAGTCTCCTGAACAGACTACAGACACGAGACTGGCATTAACCCTAATGTGTGAGATCCACAGGTAAACCCTGAGCACTGCACTTGAGTGCTCAGGATTCTGAGGAATAAAACACTCAGGGACCTGCTTCTGCACTGCTCACCTCCATCAGACCTCAGACGTAAGATTTTCTTCCTTATAGGGAAATCCAGAATTCCCCTTGCTGAAATTCTCTGAATAATGGTCTTCTGGGAACTTGAGCTAGCAGTGTCTTTGAGAGGAGCTGGGATTGTGCTGAATGTGGGAATCATGACATCCAAATAGCCTCCCTTTAAGTTCATGTAGATCAGAGATTATTATATTGATCCCTAGCATGGGTCAAAGGGACTGAAATGAATGTTTTAGCTTAATGATGTGACTTCCATCACTCCCAGAGGGATGGGAATCCTGACTCAGAAGTAGGTGTGAATGTTTACAGAGGAGACAGGAAGCAGGAAGCATGCAGGAAAGTGCTGGAGCAGGAGGGAAAGAGCATTCAGAGGGAAGAGCTGATGCTTCCAGGGCAAATTTCGGGTGAGTCTCTTGACATGGGGTGGTGGGAGGTCACACGTGGGAATATCAGCTGTTAGATTTTGTTTTTTCTTTTCTCCTTCCAGAACTCTTCTTAAGCATCCTAGCCCCCTGCCAGGGCTGAAGGGAGAGGGACCAGGCTCAGTGATGACTTGGTCTCTGTCCAGGGTCCTGACTACCGACAAGCTCCACCCAGGGCCTCTCTGGAGGGAACCAAGATTTCAGTTGGAGTTCTTCCCTTTGCCTCCTGAGTCCAGGCAGTGGCTCAGAGAGGAAACAAAGAGAATGGCTCAGCATCCTACTGTGGCCCCCACCTCCTGACTCACCAGTATCACCTTCTCTATTCCTAGCCTGCTTTTCAGAAAAAGAAGAATTCTAGCAAAAGTATAACCAGGATAGGAAATGCAAACAGTAGACTGGAGCAATAGTACAAATGGTAGGGCACTTACCTGGCACACAGTTCACCCGGGTTTGTTCCCCTATATCCCATATGGTTCCCTGAGCACAGCCAGGGGTGAGCCGTGAGCATCGCCAGGTGTGGCCTGACATCCACCTCCACCCAATCCAATTACTCAGCTCATTTGGAGAAGTTAGATTTGGTGTGTGTGGCAATGTTCTTTCAGCATCAGGGAAATACCCAGACACTGGCAGGTTCTTAGATCCAGTAAAACATCCTTCTTCCCCTAGACCCTCTCTCAATCATGACATTTGTTACTTTGAAGCTCTTCAGGGCAATCATGGTCTACAAACAAGGCAAAGTCCCTTTCCTCTCTGAAGGGGGGCTTAAACAGGAGGGGTGCTGTATGCCCTGCCCCAGTTGGCCCCCAGAGGGCGCAAGCCATCACAAAACACAGCCTGTCCCCCCAGACCTGGTGAGCCGGTCGAGTGGGGTTAACCTGAAGGTAAAGAAAGCACAGTTCTTTTGCTGCTACCACCAAGCTGCTACTGTTGGGCGGTCTGTCCCAAAGGCCAGTTGCAAAACAGCAGGGCAGGACTGGAACTCAGGTGACTGGAGGAGGGTGGACATAGGGAGGGTGGCTGCAGTGTCCTGAATGCCCGCACTGCACTGCCCAGGAGGGTCTGTCTCTGGAGACCAGAGTCACCGCAAGCCTAAGAGGTCTGGAGGCCACTCCCATCAAACACCAGTCTCCCGGCGTGCACACTTTCCCCTAAGCACATGCTGGTCACTCTGTGATTTTGCTCCCTTGTGGGGGATGTGGGGCGGCAAGGGGGCAACTGTCCTGTGAACTCCAGAGGAACCTTCCAAGGTTTGTGTCTTATTCTGAGATCTTTTGGATCCTTGTTCTGCGTGTCTGTGGGGGCTCCAGAGTCTTCTGGTACTACTTGTTCTCTGCCTGTCAAGTGGCCAATGGCACCATGGGAAGAGACCTTTCAGAGGATGCTCCCCACACATAGTTCCCCTCAGCCTCACACTGGCTCTGTTGGCTGCGCCCTGCTGGCCTTTGCTCCTTCTTGAGGCTGTCAGGGCTTCCAGAGAAACCTATGGAGTCAAGTCAGGAAGGAGCCTGGCACTTGGTGCCTCCACTTTCTATTCATGGCCTAGGAACTCTTCCAACTCCTGTGTCACACACACCCAGCCAGCAGCACGACCCCCCTACCCGTGAGCTCCTCTACCTCAGGCTTTAAATGCCACTGAAGTGAGGGGTCCCAGGGTCCAGCATGGCTGTCCCTCTTCCTGGCTCCTGTGGCCCAAGGGAAGTAAAGGGACAATTGAAATGTCACACATGGGGATAAATATTAACAAAAAAGCAAATGGACTTGTGCAGGAGCCAGTTATCAATCAACCAGGCCACAAGGCCACTTAGGGCAAACATGGCCCAGGTTGGCACAGGAAGACTTTCTCATGGCCTGGGCCCTCCCCCGCCCCTCTCAGTTCTGGCCCTCCCCCATCGCCAGGGCCAAACCCTGGAAATGAAAGGGGTGCAGTCTGGAGTGTAGTCTCTGCCTTTGGGGACGCCCTCTTGCCTCTGGGCACCCAAAGTGGAGTGCCTCTGTGCCTTCACACCTGAGGCCAGGGCCTCTCTGGGCACCACAGAGCAGAGTGTTCTGTGCCCACACCCTCCAGGGGCTCCAGGACTCACTGATGAGTACCCGTTGCTGGGTCTGCCAGTGGCTGTATTGCACTCTCTTCTAGACTCTTCTAGAACTGTGGGCTCTTCTGGTGTGGCTGAAATATTCTGGAATCTCTAACTGAAAGCTAATCTTCTAATCTTATACTTGGGGTGCAACTTTAACACTTTGAGGTGCAGCTTTGAGTCACTCCGGACAGTGACCGACCCACAGTGCCAGGTATTGGACCTGAATCCAGGTCAGCCATATAAAAGCTAAGTACCTTAAGCCCCATACTTTCTCTCTGTCCCTTCTTAAAGGGCTCAACTTCAGAAGTGGTCACCTACCAACCAGTATGGCCCAGCCCACACACCCTATGGGGGCCAACCACAGCTTGAGAATAGTTATGCTGTACTTTAGTGGGGCAGCAGAAAGTATTACAAGGAAGGAGCAAGTATGGATTTTGTTATCCATACTTAATTTGGTGAGAATTTCCTCCTGCTTCCTGTTTTCTACCAGCTGCTGTGATTTCCTAAGGGAAGGTGTTTCCTCAAACATACTGGTGCCTGGGTAGAGTCTGGGGTTCAGGGGACAGCCAGAGAAGCTACACTCCCAGCCCACCAGGTCCTCTGCTCCTGGAAGTTCTTAGATTCAGCAGCAGGCAAACAGTAAGGGGCACCTCCATCAGATTGCTAATGCCTACTGCCTGATGGCCTACTGCAGTCAGGTATGCAGGGGACTGCTGGGGAGACTCAGGACACAAGTTCACTTAAAAAAATTTCCCCCAAATGAAACTATATTATAAAGGAGGGTTTGATGGTCTACAACTTAAAAATAGGTCAAGGTCTTCTGGGTTGGGGCAGACAGAACAGGAACTTAGGTACTCGCCTTGCACACTGCTAACCCATTTGATCCCTGGGATCCATTCAGCCCCTGAGCACAGAGCTAGGAGTAGGCTCTGAGCACTGAGCCAGGAGTGATCCCTGACACCAGAGGGTATATATCTTTGGGAGCACTCCCTAAAGGTATATATATATATATATATGTATATATATGTGTATATATGTATATATATATGTATAACCAAGATCGTGGCTTGGTAATCTCAGCACTGGCTTCTTACCTACATCCTTATCTCTAATTAAGCCAAAGTATAGGAAATCCACAGGATCTAAGGAAACAAAGTTTGGAGCCAAACCCATATCTTGCCAGACGTCAATGTTCCATCTTCCCTGCCCACAGCCCGGGGAAAGGCCACATGCCTCTAGGTAGCAGTCTCCGAGACTGGGTCCTGCATGCCCAGGGAGCACCACTAGGATCCCTTCTGGGACCGGCAAACAGGCCGGCACCCCTCCTGCCTCTTCCACATGGCAAGCAGTGCTCTTTTCTAAAGGTCAAAGGGCACCAGGGCAGGGCAGGGCCGGTGCCCAGGTAGTGAAGAAAATTTCTGAGCAAGCTCTATCTATCCCCTAAGCCTTGCAGGAGATCCTGAGGATGGGTTGAGGGGAGGGGAGGGTCATTTAAGTCAGAGCAAGCGCTCAGCCAGCTGGAGGTTGTGGCGTCCTTGGGGGATCCTCTTTGCAGAGTCTGCTGGGCAGTGCTGGCACCCCTGTGCAATGGGACCCCGAAGGAGCTCCAGGCCAGCTTGAAGGATCCTGGGTGCGCTGGTGTGCGGGTACCGGGACCAGCTGGGGTGTCACGGGCTGGGCCAAGGGGGCCCGCACCAATCGAGTGCAGGCAACTCGACTGCAGTGACAGCCTAAAGAGTGAGATCTTAGGAACCTGCAGCACGTGCTCGGCAGCCAGGGTCTCCTCTTCAGGGCAAAGAAGCCGGCGGGGAGTGGGGGTGGGGGGCTTAGTGCTGGTACACATTGCTGGCACCTTTCTGCTCCTGGCTCCTACCGGCTGAGCTGGAAGGGGTCCCTAGCCGGCTTTGATTTTAGCCTGTGAAATGGTTCAGTGCCCCCGGCTCAGCGAGGATTGACTGTCTCTTTGTTCTCCCGGGACGAATTAATGGAGAATGACCAGTTAATTAACACACCCTTGTCCGGTCCTCTCCTGGGTTTTTCCGCTGTGACTGAGCGCAGGACACCAGCTGAAATTTGGGTGGGGCTGGGGCGGCAGGACCCAGGAGCGCTGGACGAGGCTCCGCCTACCCTCGCGCCACCTCTCCATTAGTCTAGCTCCTGGAAGTCCCAGGGCAATGCTTGACCGAGGTGCTTGACCGCACCTCGTTACCGTGGTGGAAATGTGGGCGCTGTCATCTGTGTCTGACCGAGGGTAGCAGAGACTTTCCCAGCTCAAACAAGGAGCACAACGTCCTGGGGTTTTGGGCCTGAGCTCCCAGCTTGCTGATTTAAGGGTTACTTCCACACCCCGGCCCCCTGCACGGTATTCAGAGGAAAAATCAGGCCAGAGTGTGATGTCCCTGAGCGGGCCCGAGAAGGCGCCGTCCTGGCTTGGTTGCCAGCTTGCTTTCCTTTTACTCCGTGGCAAAGACAGACTTTGGCACCGCCGGTCCACACTACCGCGTGGTATGCCCGCTCTGGGCGTGGGCAAACCTTTGCACTGCTTCCCGCACCGCGCACGGCCGGTGGCTAAGGAGCCTGGGCCCCTACTCTGACAGGTCTGTCTGGGCCCTCAGGAGCTGAATGTGAACGCAGAAGAGAGAGGACACAGAGAGGGAGCCAGTCAAACAGTGTGTGTGTGTGGGGGGGGGTGCGGGGGCCGCTCCCGCAGGCGCCGACAGAGCAGGTGCCCACCGGTGTGACGCCTGCGCGCAGTTCAAGGGAACAGGTCCACCTCCCTGGGCTCCGATGGAGTGTCCCTCTGAGAAGCGACGCCCAAACCTCATCTGGCTTGATGCGGGAACTTCTCCCCACCTCTGGCCCAGGGAGCGAGAGCGTCTACCCATGTTTCCAAACCGCTAATGCATCTTGCAATGGCCCCCATGGCCCCAGCCCCGCTGTGCACGGGAGCTTTTCTTGCGCAGACCAACTCACCGGCTGAAGAGGCAGTCAGTCTCTTTCAGACCCTGGGAGCGCCACGCCGTGCCCCGACGGAGTGGGCAAGCACCGAGGTCCCTCCTGACCCCCTCACTCCCCGTCTGGGTCCCGCAGGCTCCCCAAGCCCGCGGGTCCCGCTGCGCCCGGCTTTGTGGCCCTGTTACCTGCTAAGCGGAGCGCAGACATGCGCTGGAACTCAGGCTCCTGCAACCACTTCCACATCCTCCGGAAGGTCTCCCCGCCGGACTTCAGTTTGCTCCAGGGTTTGGGGTTCCGCAGCAGGTCCGAAAGGGTTCCCTGCGAGCGGCAGAGCACCCGCTGCGCGAAAATGGCCTGCGGGATGCTGTAACGCTTGAGCTCCGTGGTGATCCGCTGTGCCACCTCTTTGGTGTTGATCTCTTCCATCTGCCCTGCATTACTCCCATTGCTGACCTGCGTGCCCGTCACTGAAGGGTTGGGCTCCCTCGCCGTGCCCAGGAGCTGCCCGTGGCCCTGGGCGTTCAGGTGGGCGTGCGGGTGGTGCGGAGGAAGGCCGTTGATGGGCACCATGCCGGCCGAAGTGGGCGTGAGGTGCTGCTCGCCGTGCCGCCCGAGCATGGCCGGGTGGTGGGCTTCGAAGCCGTTGGGGGTGAGCATCTTGTCGGAGGGCATGGCGGCGCCCGGGTGGGCGTAGTGCGGGAGCCCTTGCTGGGAGTTGTGGATGCCGCCGAGCCCAGAGCCGGACAGCGGAGAGAGGCTCTGGCCCATGGCGGTCACGTCCTTGTGGTAGGGGGTGTAGAGGCTGTTCATGGAGGCCAGACCCCGCTCGTCCCTCATGAGCGTGAAGCTCCCGCTCACGTTGCCCGCCAAGCGCTGCTGGTGATGCGGGTGGTGGTGATGATGGTGGTGATGGTGGTGGTGCGGGAACTTGTCGGAGACAGTGGAGATGGGCGGCAGCGGCTGCAGCGGGGTCAAGGTGGTGTAGGTGGTGGGCATGCTCATACCTGGCGGGTCTCGCAGGCCATGGTCATGGTGGGGTGCAGGGGGCCAGCCAGGCTGTGCTCGGGGGCGCGGTGGTGGTGGTGGTGGTAGTCGCCGCCGCCGCCGCCGTCCAGCAGGGACGCCATGCCCATGGAGCGCGGTGCGCTGGGGGCAGGTGGCCGCCGCGGTGCCCCACGGAGCTGCGTGCGTGGGGGCTGCCCGCCAGCAGGTCGGCCGGGGCAGGCACCGGCTCATGGCTCACCCGTGCAGCTCGCCGATCGCTTCCATGGTCAGCTGCGCGTTCATCGTGATGCGGCCGCGCGGGCGGCGGACCCCACATCGATGAGGCCGGGGAGCGGCGGCCACGGGCGCACGGGATCCGCGTTCTCACCTCGGCTGCTGGTCAGCGCTGCCTGCCCGCTAGCCACGAGCCCTGTCCGTGCGCCCCGCCTCGCCGCTCGCTCTAGCCTTGCCCTCCGCGTCTGCCGCCGGCTTTTGAAAGAAACACTAATTTCCCAAAAGGAGCCGCGCCGTGCGGCGAGCGCGGGGCCGCCAGCCCGCTCCGCCCCGGCTCCCGCTTAGACTCGGGAGGCCCCGTGCTCCCTTGACGTAGCCCGCGCGCCCTCGGCGGCTGCAGCCCGCCCGCGCCGCTGGCCAGCTAGAGCCATGGCTCAGCTACTGTTGCCGACTCGGGGGCCGCCGCGCCGCCGCGCCGCCGCCGCCGCCGCCGCCGCCGCCGCCGCCGCGCCCGCCCCTGCGCCCGCCGAGCGCACTGCGCACGCGCAGCGGGCCCCCGGCCCCCGGTCCGGCCCGTGACGTCCGAACGCGGGGGCCGCCGGGGTCCCCGCGGTGCAGCCCGGGGGTGGGGGCGCGAGCCGTGGCGCCCAAATGCCTGGGCTCGGAACCGAGCCAGCCTGAGGGCCGCCGCCTGCCAGCCCGCAGACGGTTCGCTCGCCTCGACTCCCCGGCTGGGCGGCGGGGCTCGCATCCCCTTGGGGCGCGCTCCAGCGCTGCAGCCCGGTACAGAGTCGTCCCCTCCACTCCGGCCCCGACGCTTCATCCCGCACCCGCCTAAGGGGGTATCCCTCGGGAGTTCGCTCGGTCTCCACCCTCGGGTGCTTGCCTGGTTTGCGGGAAGAGAAGCACTTATCTGCAAGGTCTTGGGCTGCCTGGGATCTGCAGACCCGCACCCCCTAAACCTCCAAGTTCTCCCTGATCCTCTTCCGCCACCGTTACCTCCTCCGAGTACCGGGCAAGGAGCGCTCGGTGCCTGGGGGCCCGGTCGGCGTCGTGCCGCGCAGTCTCCTGCCGCTGGGCTGTCCAGCTGATATGCTAAGGAGGCCGCCGCTTTGCCAAGGGCTGAGCGAGTGTGTGCGTGTGTCTGTTGGGGGGAGCGCCCCTCGTGGGTTCCCTGCTGGGCACTGGCGAGGTCGCAGAGATTGAGCCATTTCTACAGAGGGCCCCCGGGACCCTCTCGCCGAGGCACCCCCAAAGGCCAGCAGCTCGCGACCGGGCTGCACCAGGCGCGCGTTTCCTCCCGGCGGCCCCTGGAGATACCTCCAGATTTGAAAATCAATTCTGCTTTCGGAGTCATTGTCCGTGTCCCACCATCGCTCTCCAATCCGGAATCGAACATCTTCCTTTGGGCCTCGTGGGGCGGCTGAGGACCTAAAGCTGGCTGCCACACGCGGCGGCTTTCTTTCATTTACAAAGGAAAGGACGGGGGTGGGGGGTGGGGGGTGGGGCTCGTAACAAAAGGCAGAGCCCTGGCGTTTAGGTGCTTTCAGCCTTCGGAGAAAGGACAGATGTGTCCATTGTCCGCCCGTGACAGTTACGACCCCGTCAGCGCCAGCTTCAGCCCGGGGCGCACGGCGGTCTCATTGGGAAACAGCCTCTCGGAACTTGGGTACCCAGACCTGGGGCCCGGACACAGGACGAAGTTCGTGTGGCCTGCTCTGGGCCAAAGTCGGGCTGTGCGCTCCTTTGTTGGCGTATGGGCAAGAAGCTCAACCTTGGTGTCATTACTAGAAACATCCCCAGGCTCATTGAGAAGTCAAGTCAGGGTGACGGCAGAAGTGGTGGTGGGCTTCCCTAGACAAGAGCGAGGGTGCTGGGGGCAAGTCGCATGAGCTGCCCTGGACACCACGACTGTGCCAAGGTCACTCCAGGTGGGCGGAGCCAGTGCCTACCTGACTTCCTTGAGATTGGCTGAATAGAGATCATTGTCCCTAATCCTGGTAAAATGGTATCTATCTCAAGGGATTTAACATCTACCAGCCCAATGAACATTCAGGCATTTAAAGCCTGCGGCGATGAAAAGCTCTTTGGGGGCAAGTATACTACATCGATGAACTCAAAGGAATTCAGAAAGCGACGTTACTCTTCAAACTTAGCTCTACACCTAGCTGTCCACCCATACACACAGGAATGTAAAGCATCTGTTTTCTGCATGGTGGATCACAATACATTGGTGGGAAGCCTTATCCTCAGTGCCTTATCATTTCTGTTTTCTTTCCTTCCAGCATACAGCATGTGCTCTCATTGGCTACCAAACAGGGTGAAGGCAGTAGGGTACCTTTCAGCTGAACTCCTTACCACCATAGCTCAATTACCCCCAAATGATTAATTTGCTCTTTATGAGAAGTCTCATCCCTAACGGCAGTTTGTTAAAGAAAGTGTAAATATCATTGCATGTACACATTGTTCATGGTTTTCTCTTTGTGTGCCTAATTGGGGACTTGGTCTGGAAAGCCTTCAACCATGGTTCTGGCTGAGTTCCTAGATGCTCCTTTATGGTGACTGGGGTCTGGTGAGATCCAATTGTACCCTCTCCCCTTTTTCTGAGGAGAATATGCTTCAGTGTTGACTTCACTAAAGGAAGTGTAAGGAAAGGTCTGGATAAATATGCTTGGTATTTGGGGGTACTGTGGGCACAACTCTTGCTTTGGTTTGTAAATCTCCCTTATCCTTTGTGACTTTTCACATCTTTTATTCAGCCCTTGCCATCGACTGTACATGGGAAAATTGAAGAGATCCCCGGTTACTCAACTTCTCAGACCATTTACGTGCCTGTGTGTGAGAGCAGTGAGATTGCTGGCTTCCGGAGAGCGAGGGTTTGGCTGCCCTTACTATTATTTTTTGTCCCTCTCCCTGCACCCCACTTCCCAGTACTGTGTTTGGCACCCATCAGGTGTGCTATAAGGCATGAACAGAGTACAAGGAGTGGTTCCTTAAAGCTTCTTGGTTCACCAGCATATGTAATTATTACACGACATGGTACAAACTCTTTACAACAGCCCAAAAGTTTGAGGGGTGGGTCTTATTGCCTGAAACCTAGATTTTGTGCAGCTGTAGGGAACTAGCAAGGAAAAAACAGTCCCACCACACTATTATATGGATATATATATATATATTTGGGAAAAGAAATAAGATTATTGATTGGATGCTTATGATTGCTGCCATATTTCCAATGTGGAGACAGGATATCAGACAGTTTATTTGGAAAATGTTGGAGTAATAGTGATGGTGGTGGTTCATCTAGTACAATGCTATGCCAATCCTTAGATCCTACTAAGCCTAGAAAACAAAGTGAGAATAAGTCATTCCTCCAATTATTTGTCATATGGGATTCTCAGAGAGTTATCATTAGTTTTAGAGCTATTGCTTTAGTTTCATGGTGATAATAGAGATGTAACAGGAACATTCCCAGGAAATCTCCCTCACTCCAGTGGACCATCAAATAATGTACTATTGCACTAGCAGCAGGCTTGGGTGTCAAGATGGTCCTACCTGAGGGCCCCAGGCAAAAGCTGAATTCTTGGCCTGAGTCTCAAGAAGCTGGTAACTCAGCAGCCTTTCTGTGACTGCAGCTCGCCTGCTGGCGAGGAAGCCATTCTTTGGTGTCAGTGTCTGGCACTGGTGTAGGGAACTTAATAACTGCAGGGGAAAGAATGTAGTCTTGGGTGTTTCCTGCCAGACTCTCTGGTCTTCCTTTGCAGAAACTTTTATCCAGAAAAAAAAATCACTCTTGGCTTGGAATAGACTACCAAGACATTCAAAAAAAGGGCTGACCTGGAAATTCCATCTTGTAGACTGAAGGTTTTTTCAAGGAGCCGAAGTATTCTCACCATTTCTGGGGCTGGAGAGTGGTAACCTATTTGTCACCCGTCTTAAGCATATAGTTTTTATTCATCTGCTTGCTTAACATTTCCCTGTCTACACTCTTTTACTTTTGAGCCTCAAGTCATGCTTGCCAGACCATGATGTTTTTATGCTGTATTTTTTGCACTCTCCTTTGTTGAGTCTCATACCGTCTCCTTCCAAATCCCAAAGAGATACTCTGCTGAAGGCACTTTTTTTTATAGTTGTTTAGCATAAACAAGACCAGCTAACCTTCTATGTAGTAGGTGGAAGGTGGAAGTGGAAGAGACCTGCAGTGGCCCTGGGATGGTGAACCACTTTTCAAGCATCTCAAGTTACTTCCTCTCCGGAGCCTGTGGGTAAACTAGTGGCAGCTCCACCTGGGCTTCACTCCCTTTCGTGGTTGCCAAGAGCTCCACAAAGCTTCAGGTCCCAACTACAGGATGAAGCCACCACATCCCATAAAGTCTCCCACTCAGCCATCTCTGGGCTTTCTTGGCCCGACCTGAAATGACAAAAGAGTTAGATAGGTCCAGGTCTCTGGAGAGGATGCTGGACTAGACTGGGAGAGTGTGGGGGGAGCCCAAAGTCCTTCTGCTCTGGCTTAATTCCTCCTCAGACTGGGCACAGTTGTCGGTGAGGAGGAGGTAGGTACTGAGAGGAGACAGCACTGGTGGCTGTCAGGGACAAGGGACAGGGACAGGGACAGGGACACCTCTCAAAGTAATGAAGTTCAGAGTGACCTAAAGTGAGGAAAGCTCAGAGCAGAGAGGATGGGCAGAGGCCCTAGTGCACTGTCCTCCCCTCTCGAGGGCCTGTGGGGGTCTCAGCCCTGCGGGTGAGTCAGAACCAGACAGGGGGGGGGGGCAGGCACAGGCCAGGAAAGCTGGGTGAACTGCTACAGTCTGAAGGTGAATGCCCACCCCAGGCCTGAGAGCAGCTGCACTTGGGAACAAAAACTCTTTAAACAAATCATTTTGGTGTCTAATCAATTAGCATCTGCGTAGTCAAGTGCCATAGATTTAACAGAATAATCGTTACAGCCCTTGTCTTTATTTGACCCGAAGACACCTAGAAGATTTAAAAATGAAATGGTGCTGTTTGGGAATCTCCTGGCCCACCCTCCCAACCCCTCAGCCTTTTGTTTTCCATGAAGAGTCTCTTCCACACCTTTCCTTCTTTTCCCTCCCTTCCAGCCCAGTTCACCTTTCCAGACCCATCCCTTTGTCTCAGGGAATTTTCACCATAAATACAGTAGCCCTGGGGGCTTGGCAAAAGGATGGGCTTTAGGGGAAAGCCAAGTTGAGCCACCAGGTCAGAGCACTGGGCAAGGAGGCAGGGGCCCATGGGGGGAAGGCCTACCCTCCTCAGGACCAAAGTGTAGACTGCTCTGGGTTGGGCAGCACCTAGGGTCCAGGTGGCCTCTGTGAGTGGCAGATCCTGTGTCTTGCCTCCTCACCTTATGTTTCTTTAGGAAGACCTAGTAGTTTTGGTGTTTGTGGAAAGATATAGGCAGATGTTACTGTAGGCCCCTGGGCTGTGCTTCTGGGCCCTCAGGCTACCACCCTGGAACTGAATGGGACCCCAAAACAAGATAGGGTTAGTCACTGTGGCCAGAGAGGAGTCTAAGGGATTCAAGGTGGGGGTGGGGGTGGGGTGGCCAAGAGCAGCTTCCTCTACCTTTCAGTTTCCGGTTTAAGCTGCTGGAGAGCTAGTGGGCCATTAGGAGCAGGAGGCTCACAGGAGGGATGGAGGGCGGGGAGAATGAGGGGAAAGTGCTTTCTCCAGAGCACAGGGGCACCGGTAGCAGGACTCCAGACCCAGACCTGGAATTGGCTCCTGTCGGCCAGTTCCTTAAGGTTTGGAGTCTCTAGGACTCATGAGAAACTTCGCGCTCTACAATAGATGTTCTTGACTAGCGCCTGCGTTTTTATATTTCACATACATTAATCCAAGTAACAAAAATCAATATTACTAACGATATTGCAAACAAGTCCTGGTCTTTCACACACAAAAACCGAGTCTCATTTTCGGTTACCGTTCTTTATCTGAATTTTGTTTTTCCCCTCGCCCGCTGGTAGCTTCTGGCCAACCTGGAATGCAGTTCAAGCTTTCAACAATCTTCCTTTTTTATTTTTATACACCCCCCACCACCAAATCCTTATTCTTTATCTTCCTGCCTTAGGAGAAGGCTGGATGTCTGCAAACCTGTCCCCTCCTGCCCATCAAAAGGTCCTTTGAAGTCCCTAAGTGTACCTCAAGTTGTTGGGTTCAGCACCAGAAACCGCCTAAAGTCTCTGTCCAAAGACTTCGGTTTCTGTTGCTCTCCGGTCAGATTAAAGCCAGGGGCCGTGCTTCCACCGGCCCCCTCGATTAATTTCCACGGTCTTTTCTATGGCACCATGGTCACCCCACTGAGTCTTAGTCGCCAGCTCTTGTTGAGAGTTTAATATAATCTTTACTTTAAAAATTGGTGTCTTGGGGCCGGAGCGATAGCCCAGCGGGTAGGGCGTTTGCCTTGCACGCGGCTGGCCTGTGCCGACCCTATTCGATCCCCGGCATCCCATATGGTCGCCAGAGCGCTGCCAGAAGTAATTCCTGGGTGCAGGGTCAGGAGAAACCCCTGAGCATTGCCGGGTGTGACCCAAAAAAGCAAAAAAAAAAAATTAGTGTCTCTCCCTTACCCCACAAAGGAGCAAACAGGAGGGGTTGGCTAATGAAGAAACTTCGTTTTGCAAAAAACACTGTAAATAATTTAGTATTGTATTTCAAGGGAAAAAATAGCTTTCTTAAATCATCCCCCACAATATAAATTGCAGACTTACAGTATGGTCCTGGTAAGTCTAAATTTTTTAAAGGAGCAATATTCAAAGAGACATAGATGTCTGTATTAATTATTTATTCGCCGGTGCCTTCCTTCGTTTCTAACTTATTATTAATTAGGCGCCTCTAGTCTTCCACAGAGCGCTCCTCCGAGCCGGTTGCAGCTTTAAATATGAATTAAAAGCAAATCCAAGCTACTGTAATGCGAAAATTATTCCGTGTCTTGCATGGCAGAGATGAATAGCCTCGTGGATCAATATCGTGAAACTAGTCTCCGAACGTCAAGGGTTATTGATAGCTTATATTAATGACGTTAATGATGGAAAAAGGGGAAACAACGACCCCACCCGACTTAGAAACTTTTTAGCCGCTGAAACCCCGCAATAAAAAGGGGGAAGGGGGCAGGAATTACGTGTAATAAGAAAATTATTTATGAAACCGGATAAATGACTTAAGAGTCTTTGATGCATTTGAACCTAACGCTCTTGACTCCTGGCGGCCCCGGCTCCAGCTGGGGAGACCGCGAAAACCCCAAGCCTCGGGGAGCCGATGGGGGCTGGGGCACTCTGCCGGTCTGGGCCGCCGCCGCGCCTGCAGCCTCCCGGTTTTCCCGCGCGGACAGCCCCTTGGGCGCCGGTAGCCGGCGCTGATGGAAGGCAGCGCCACAGGGCTTGCGCTGGGTGGTCCCTGCAGTCCGGACCAGGGTGGATGCTGGGGCACGGTCGCGGTAGTCTGGACGTGGGCCCGAATGCTCGGCTGGTTCTGCTTCCTTGCGCTGCTGCAAAGCACAGAACGCTTCTGGTTAGACGCGTGCCAACGTCTGGCCGCCGCCGGACTCCTCTGCCTAGTGAGGACTCTGGCTCTGCCGATGCAAGCTAATACTTGGGCTGGAGAGAAACTGTTTAAACCGGGCCTGGAAGCTGGGTAGACGCGTTCTTGCCTGAGCGGCCCGCAGGCGCTTTCCGAGTCGCGGGTCCGACTGGACTGTACATCGGGGATCCCCAGAGCTGGGTTGCCTGCGCCCTGGGAGGGGGATGCACGCGCTCGATCCAGACCCTATCGCTGCCATTTGAACTCCCGAGATCCGCCTGGCGGGAGCCAGAGGTTAAATACTATGTGCGGAGGACGGCGGGGAAGGTCAGAGCCCCAGGGTCACCCGCGTCTTCCCACGCCCCGCCCTGCTAGGGAGAGTCCCCAGCCCAGGCCCTGGGCCCCCGCCAGAGCGAGGCTGTGGGGTGCGGAGCGGCGAGGTGCGAGAAGCGCCTGTTGCCCAGCTGGTCGGCCTGGTGGGCTTGGCCCGTGCCAGTGGTGGGGGAGGGGGGTGGGCATCGCTTCTGGCTCCCTCGAGTTTAGGCTTTATTGGCCTTAGTGGAACTTTAATTCATGCTCAGCTATCGTTTGTTCTGCCATCCCAGAAACAAATAAAATTCCCGAACACTGAGTCAAGATTTTTTTCTTTCTTTTCTTTTTTTTTCAATTAGGATTTAAATCTATTTCCCCTCTTTCTCTCTTTTCTTCCCCTAAGCTTTCCCTTTTATTTGTTTTTCTTGCTTTCATTCTCTCCTCTTTAGCTATTTTCCTCTTCCTCTCTTATCTAGTTCCCTTTGCTCTCTCACCCAACCCTTCCCATCTTCTCTTCCTCCCTTTAGGCAGAGGCCTACCTCTCTTCATTTCTAGGCTTCCTCATCAAAGCTGCTAACTCCACTTAGCTTGGACAAAGTATTACAGGGTGAAGGGTAGGGGTTAGGGCCACGATGGTGGTGTTGGGCTATTCCTGGCTCTGTGCTCAGGAGAGACCTCTGGTGGTGCTCGGGGGCTTTATATGGTGCCAGGATTCCAATCTGGAGCCCTGGTTGCAAGGAAAGTGCCCCAGAACATATTTCTGATTTTAGGAAAGGCAAGAAGTGAGTGAGTGACAGGATGCAGCGGGAGCACTGAACCCCTGGGCCCTGGGCTCTAACTGGCACCCCTGGCATTTCCCATGGAGGGGGTAGGCTTTACATCAGTGTGTGTGTTTGTGTGCACATGTGCACACACCCGTGTGTGTTGGGCCTTTCTCCAGAGCTGGGCACCTAACTAATAACCACCGGCTGCGTGAGCCAGTGACCAACACCAGCAAGTCATTCTTTCAATAGGGAGAAGAAAACTCAGAGACCATAGATCCTCAGTCTGTTCAGGGGAAGGGTGAATCTTTCCGTCTCTTCTGGGATACCAGCTACCCTGTTAAAACCATCTGTCCATGGTCCACAGACTCAGGGGACCCTCCCTCTCAGGCACCAGGCTAGAGCCCACAGAGAACGGCATTTCAGACTGTGACAGTGGGAAGGCGGCCTTGCTGTCACAGAATCTACCAGCCTAAAGGCCCTTCCTCGGCATGAAAACACTGCACCAAATCACTTGACTCTGGGGAAAAAATCAATATAAAATTAGGTTTATTGTGTTGCTTATATGATTAAAAATGACAAAGTGTTGCCTTTTATTTTCATAAAAAGACAGAAGGCAGAGAAAAGTAATTTACTATCGAGTTCTGCTGCTTTCATTTGCCTGCCATAACGTGGAGGCGGCCGAAAGGGGACTGGGAAGAGAAAGGAGGATCCAGGGGCCCCACCGGCTGGATAGGCTGGATCGCCCCGGGAGCTGCGCCAGGGAACCGCAGTTCAGTTTGCAGCTTTGCAGAGCTACCTGCCCCTTGCCCTCCCGTCTTTAACTAGAGGTCTTATTTCCCCAGATGACTCCTGAGGTGCTTTAGCAGGGCGCTCCTCCTGAGACAGATCTCCTCCTGAGACCCGGTGCCACTGCTCTGGACCTTCACCACCTCGCAGCACTGCCTCTATCCCTGTGCACGCGGGTCGCCTTCATGCACCTGTCCCTGCTCCCGCGCTCCGTCGCCTTCGTGTGTGCATGTGACAGCATGGTTCAAGCTCACTTCTCTGGGGGTCTTAGCGGGGTCCCAGGGTCTAGGGTGAAAATTTGTAGAACCTCAATGGGGCTGGTGTTCTACAACTGGGCCAAGTGCTAGGCACATTCAAATAATCTGACTGCATTTTACGTGGGTGGGTTACATCAACCCAGCCACGGGTTTTATTCAAATCTACATTAAAAACTCAAGGAAGAACCAAGAACATCCACTTTGTGAATGCCATTGCAAAGCCTCCACCTTTGTCTTCCAGACTTATAAGCCCAGTTTGAGTCTAGCACCATCCCACTCTTGTCCTGCTGGTGCAAGGCACCCTCTAGAACAAACTTACTCCCCAGGACTCCCGAGAAGGAGCTGTGTCGAGCAGCATTGCACACATTTAAAAGCACTACTAGGAAAAGAACAAATCAGCCTTTAAATGTATGTTTGGTGTTTTTCCTGGGCTGTGCCAGCTGCAGCTTTAATGGTTCAAAGCCATTCATGGCTCCTGCTTTTCTTCTAGAAGTGAGTGGACTTATTTATGTCTGGGATGTAGGATGAAGACCCCAACTTGAGCTGTATCCTCTATGGAGACCTTTGGGCACCATTTCTTGGCCACTTTCTGGGCTCTAGGGCTTAAGGAGAAGCAGATGCTGAATTCCGACTATTAGGCTGGGCAGCTTGTGGTGGGCAGCTTGCGGTGGGGCGAGTTGTCTGTCTCTTGGCCTAGATCATGCGGTATGGGGGGGGCCCTCCCAGAACAGAACTGGGGACTCACCAGAGAGGTGGCTCCTGGAGCATGGCTGTGGACAGACTGTAGAGGCCACAAACACAGCTCAGCAAAAGGCAGTCCGGGGTTGGGGAGGTGAGTGTCCTGCTTTCCTCGCAGGTTCTGGGGAGTCACGCAGGCCTCTTCTCCAGGCTTCTCACTTCACCTCTTTTCATGTTTGACCTCCATCTCCAGCCTCCAGAGCCCCAGCTGCTGGCCTGAGGGTCAAAGGGCAAGCTTTCAGTTGGTGGAGTGTGTGTGGGGGGGGGTTTCAGAACAGCAGGAGGTAGGTGGTTTGTTGCACTCACGCCAGAGCGCTTACTCTCTCAGGGGTGCTGGCCAGCCTATCATTCTGCCCACTGCTAATTAAAGGAATAGCCACTGATCAGAGATCCCACCTTCTGTCTGCAACTCTCTGATGGCAAAGGATCTGGGATACGGTCAGTTTAATCAAACAAATTATGTCATTATGTCACTCACTATTTGGGTGTTTTAGGTTCTCTTCGGTGGGAGTAGGGATAGGGTGGAAGCACTAATGGTTTGTGCAGGTGTCATGGTGTAAGGACAGGATACTTTCACTTGACCCACCCTGGCCCTTGCTGGAAAAGATTGCCAGAAGGGCTCTAGGAAAAGCCAAGGAAAGCCCAGCTTTGCAAGCAGGCAGCTCTGTTCAGTTCCTACTTCCGAGGGGCCGACCTTTCCCGAAGTGGGGGGCAAGGATGCCTGAGTAAAAGCAGATTTCTATGCATGTTCACGTGGCCCGGTGTAATGAACACATCTCCATCAATTCCTGGAGGCAGAGCTCAATTTTCTCTGGTTTTCATGGAGAAACAGCCCTCTTTGCTTGGTCTGAGCAGCTGAGTAGTTAGAATTCTCTCTCCAATGAAAAAGATAGTCAATAGAATTCTCGGTATCAAATGAGCAATAATTTGCTGTGGCTACATGCTGGATAATGAAAGATGTTAGCAAGATCAATAAAAATGAAAACACTTTTACTTACATCTTGAATTACTGTTTTAAGAGAGCAGAGGATGCTGCATACCAAAGCTAGAATCGTAACTTTCCACATACCCTTTAGATCCACAAAGCTGTTCCCATCCAGGGGATAGACTGGCGGTCTGAGACTTCCTCCCCACTCCTCCCGCCCCCACTCAACCAGCATAGGGGAGAAGCAATTTGTCACTCACTAGTTTACTGGGAGAAGCCAGGATTAATTTCACTGTCAGGGATTTTTTTAACATTTTATTTTTTCCTACAGCTGTGTATAAATTTCAAATTGTTTTCTATCAAAACGAAAGGCTACCTAAATGGTTGTCATTCATTGAAAAAGTAAGAGGAAAGGGCAGAACAATCCCTTGAAATCCCTGAAATGGTACACTTGACTAAATGAGATACCCAGGAGGGCTGTGTTCTGTGCTTGTGCACACACAGGCAGCGGAATAAATTTAATTTCTTTTGAATTGTTTTTGTGTGGCCACTGTATTTGGAACAGTGGTTCCAATTACATCTTGAATACGGGGTCACTGTATTAAGACCCTACAGGCAAATTTCCTAGGTTAGTTAGTCTCATTGTCGTTTTTCCTTAATTATTTTGCCTTTTCAGTTGGTATCAGGTTGGTTTGTTCCTTTCAACCTGTTT
This sequence comes from Cryptotis parvus, assembly GCA_021461705.1. Classification (NCBI taxonomy): domain Eukaryota; kingdom Metazoa; phylum Chordata; class Mammalia; order Eulipotyphla; family Soricidae; genus Cryptotis; species Cryptotis parvus. The sequence goes on from JAJIBD010009828.1 coordinate 40,564, forward strand.
TTTTTCCTTCACCATTCAAATCCAGCCCTCTTCACCCTATATATCTGGTCTTTTGGAAACCTATTTTGAAAGGATCTGAAAAGCATTTTTTAAATTGCATCACACACACACACACACCGACTTTTAAGAATGAGAGAAACACAACAAGACACTTGAGTGCTCTGCATGAAACAGGCGCAACGGAAAAACATAGCTTATAGCACCAAACCCCAAATCAGCGAGGACCACTGGGACATGTATTTGACTGCGTCTGTGGATTTAAGAACACCGCAGTCCCTCATCACGTAGGACAACAGAGAAAAAGACCCGACTTTGGCCGCCGCTGTATGCTTTCTGTTCAAGGATTCGATTTGGCCACGGAGATAACGGTTTTCCAGGACAGAGGGCCATGAGCACTTTTTATTGGGGGTGGTAATCCATTTGGCGACGCAGGTCTAAATATTCGTCTCAACCCAAGAAGCTGGAGAAAGGAGAACCAGCCCAGGGAGGGGCGGACAAGCTCTACCCGGGGTCTCCTGGCTGGAGTGGCTCCAGTTCCATTGGGACAAACGCCCGCGGGCAGGTGCACGCGGTTCGCCACCGCGCGCCGCTGCTTCGGAGAATGGCGCACCGACTGCACAAGCGCGCTCGCGGACGTGCCACCCAGCCGGGCACGCCGCGTTTCCACGCCAGGCTCGGAGCCTCCTGTACACCCTCCCTGGCAGCCGTGACCTCGCCCGCGGACGACCTGTTAGCGGCAGTAGCAAGGGGGCGCGCCCGCTGGGCTCATCAGCGGTGACAGGGCTGGTGCCCTCCGTCCTAGTCCTGCACGCGGACCCGTTGGCGTGGCCAGAGTGGCCTGCCCCCACCCCCTGAGCGCCAGCCCCGAATTGCCTCCTCCCCCCCCCACCAGCCCACATGCGCCCGCCTTACCCTGGTGGTGAGTCTTGGTGCATTAGCGAATTTCATGGCAAGTTGCCTCTTACAAGAGACCAGGTTTGCCTTTGAGGTTTTTGCCCCCTAGGAAGGAGGGAACCGAGAGTCAATCTGCCCAATTACAAATGGAACGGGGAAACGGAAACGGGCGAGGGTGAGCCAAATTCCACCGCGTCCCCCAGGACATACCACCCCCGTGTACCCATACACCGTTAGGAGAAAGAATCCGAACGGGCCGCAGGTGATACCTTTTACTGCACTCATTTAACGTCCGGGACTGGACGGAGCGCTCGGTGAAGCCTTTCTTTGCGAGCGACCAGGCCTCGGGCAGGTGGATCTGGCCGGGTCGCTCCTGGGCCCGCGGGTTCCTGCAGGCTCGCCAGGTGAGGGGGTGGCGGGGGGAGAAAGACCCCGTGTTCCGTGCCCAGCGGCCCCTTCGGCTCCCGCGGTCGGAGCCAGCCTCGCCAACCCAAATTCCCTCCAGCGCTTTTCGACTCCATCTTTAAGTCCAGGCAAAGATCAATGTCTCTGTGGCGCGCGCACACACATTTGCAGCCGTAAATAAACAGCTCCCAGCTCAATCAGGAGAGCGGAGGCGAGGAAGAAGGAGCCGACGACCCGGGTTGGAGCGGTGCTCCCGAGGGTGCACGCAGCCGCTTGGGGGGTTAGGCGCCGACGCCTTTCGGGGTGGCAACTTGCATTTGAATAGCTTCCCGGGCAGGTTACGGACCCGGGGCCGCTCTGAAAGGGAATCACTATGCAAATAGTCCCAGTTACAATCGAAAGGTTCGATCTCCCGGAGCTGCCTGACGGAAGTTGCTGTCAGCTCCCCGTGATTAGGGCCGCGCTACCGCCTTCGCCGGCCCTCAGCCGCGCCGCGTGCCTGCCGGGATCCCGCCCGTTCCCCCTTCCCTTCTTATGTGTATATTCTCCCTCAGTAATTAAAAACAAGGAGGGGGGGGGGGAGGGCTGAGGTGGTGGCGCGGCTGGCTGCGGCCTGGGAGGCCCAGCGCAGGAAGCGGGCGGTGGCGCGTCCCCGGCCCGGGGAGAGTGCGGGCAGGGCTGCGGCAGGGCATCATTCAGCAGGTGTTGACGGGGCTCCTGAAACCAAACATTTAGAAACGGATTTTTTTTCCTTTTTTTCCCCCTTTTTTGAAAAAAAAGAAAAGCGCTTTGCAGGAGCGGGCGGCGAGGGCGGGGGCGCTGCTGTCCGCCCTCCCCGCGCGGGCTCCCTCGGTGCTGGCTCCGGATCAATACCCGCGCTCGTAATCCCCGTAATTGCAGGGCTCGCAGCTTTTATTTTAAAGAAATAGGACGCGGCCGGGCGGGCGGGAGCCGACGCGCCGTCTCTTGGGCCCGGAGACTCCCAGAGCCGGCCCTGGCCCAGCTTCGGGGTTCGGGGTTCCGCTGCGTGGCCTCGGCCTGGCCCCGCGAGCTCGGCGGTCCCCGGGCAGGCGGCAGGCGCGGCTCCGGCCTTGCCCTGAGCAGGGCCCGAGGGTGGCGTCGCGGCTGCCCGTCAGGCCGCACAGCCGCCGGCTTCGAAGCCCCGCGAAGCCCAGGCCAGAGTGGGGCGAGGCCCGAGGCCCCGTAGACTTGAGCCTCGGCCCCGGGAGCTTCGGGCCCGCGCAGCCGCCCCGCGGGACCCCTGCTCAGGCTGCGCCGCGATGGGCGGCGGGGCCGCGAGGGCTGCGAGGAGCCGGCGGTTCCCTACGGGGTCGCGGCCGCACGTTCGCCTGAGCCCCGCGGGCCGCCTGCTGCCGGTTCCGCCGGGGCAGGGCCGCTGGGGCCGGCGCTAGCCCCCGGCTTCTGGCGACCCCAAAGATGACCATCTGTCATTCAATTAAGGTTTCAGGGCAGCTGATGGGAGAGCCAGGGTCAGCGACCCCAGGACAAAAAAGGCCTGCTGCCTCGGAGAGGAGAAGTTCAAATGTTAAATGCAGGACATTGTGCTCGTTCCCAGCCCCGGCTCCACCCCGCCGCTGGCCGCGCGGTGGACAGCACCGGGGTGAAGGGCAGCGGTCATTAGCACTTAGATTTCAGCTCAAGCCCAGGCTCCTTCTGTTGGGTCATTCTGCCCAGAGAACCTTTAACCCTTTTCCGCCGGCCTCTGCAGGATAAAAGCCCCTGTCCAGAGGGTCCAGCTGTTTGTCCTGGTCAGGGCTCCAGAGCAGAAGGAAACACAGTAGACAAGATGCTCAGCGTCAAAACAAAGCAAAACGCCTTCATAAAGTTTTGCCTTTCATATGTTCAGTGTCGGAGAAGCCTGGTTTCATTATGTCGTGGAAGTGCTGGGGCCACTACGAGGAGAATGAATGGGTTTGTGGAAGGGGAAAAACACCCAAGTGCATCCATCCCGACCCCACGACTGCGTTTATCCAGACGTATGAGAATGCCGAGAAGCCTTTGACAGTCTCTAGCGGGCTGCGGACGAAGACTCCTTTGCGGCCAGCCCCGTCTCTGGTTGCAAACAGACTGGACAAGGCCAGAGCTCTTTCGCCTCAGGAAGCGTCTGCTTGGGCACGCTGGGTGTGGCTCAAAATCCTGTAAAAAAGAAACGGGTTGAGTACTTGGTCTTTTCCTTTTGGGACTTTGCCATGATGAGGTAAAAAATTAATTCTAACCAATGGAAGTCAGCTCCCGGTGGGCATTTAGGTGTTAATATTTTTGTTTCTTTACACCCCGCGGAGGGAGAAGCAACCACACATTGCGATTTTCAGTGGAAGACGCAACAGTTCCTCTCGATTATTAACCATGAAGCCTGAAACACGTTTCTGAGCGGGGTATCGTTTCAAGGTTTGGAACGCCAGATTTTCCAGGAGGCTATTTAAGGAAGAACTTAAGGCTTTCGGCTCCCAGTCCAGGTCTGAACGTTAACCTATTCCCCATTAAAAAAAAAAAAAAACCTATGAAGCAATCCATCAGACATTTAGCATTAAAGCACCTTAGCAAAAAATTTCATGGCTAACAATGAATAATGCACGTCCCTTTAGTATATTGACTGTGGTAAATGGTCTTTAAGGTGAGGTGCTGCAACAAGTACCTTTAAATAAAATCAAAATTAAAAGTACACCACAATAAATTGTTAGTCGTCTTACTATGACTCACATAGCATCTTTCTTCAGGGTCATTTGGAGTTACTTTTTCCCCTCTTGCAAACAGACCAGAACAAATTGATGAATTGAGCTTTCACTATGCTAATTCAGACATTATAAATATTTAATTAACATCCCTAATAGCCAGTCTTAGAGGGCCCCCTCTCTACTTTACACTGTTCTTAATCTAAAGTAAATGCTTTCCCCATTAATAGCCTGATGCCATGTTAGCAGCTTCCTCTGTAAAAGGGCCCCACTTAGTCCAAAAGGAGGGGGTGGTACTGAGTCATCTGCATTAGATAGGGCCTTATCCCTGTTTGTAAAGATTCTACAAACATCACCAAACCCTGCTAACAGCTCTTGCTTAAGTGAGACTATTAAGTATAGAGAATGTCTTTCAATTTCAGTTTCCTAGACAAGGTATCTTTCGAGGTTGCACCAGAATAAAAGAAAATTTTTGTAAGGTCTACATAAAAAAGTGAGTTATGGACAATGAACACAAATTTCCTATCTTAGAAAATATCAATATAGTTTGACAGAGTTGCTCAGTGAAAGGAATGGAAGGATCTAAGGTCAAATCTCTGGCATTCACAGTGTGACACTTTGGCAAGGAATTTAACCCTTTCGAGTCTTAGTTTTCTTATTTATTTAGGTTTTGGGTCACACCTGGTAATGCTCAGGGGGTTACTCCTGGCTTTGCACTCAGGAATCACTCTTGGCAGTGTTGAGGGGACCATATGGGATGCCAAGGTGGAATCTGGGTCTGCCATATGCAAGGCAGGTGCCTTGTACTATTCTTCCAGCCCCTTAGTTTTCTCATTTATTGTGGACATAATGTCTATGCAACAGAATTACATTAAAGTTAAATATGAAAATTGCTGTGAAATTGCTTGACATGTAGTAACTACTGTGAGTTAATTTCAAAATAACTACCAAGTCTTCATTAGCTCTCCTCTTTTTGCATTTATTTCTGTGTTCTTTAAAATATTGTATACATAATCTAATAATTTACTTGCAAACATATTTGATGTACTGAATCTTGATTTGATTTCTATTTGGTAAAGTAATAAGAAATTACACTGATCATGGAATTGTCCTTCCAGTATAGCTCTTGCAAGGTTTAGAAAGATTTGAGAAACAGCCAGGAATCAGACAAACAAGAACTCAAGAAGTTAGAGATATCTGAAGACTGATAGAGCTTTGGGGCTGAATTTTGCAGATGCTGAACATCTTCAAATAAATTGCTTCAATAAATAAATTGCTGAGAAGAGAAAATAAACTATTTAAAATTAAAACTCTGAAAAGGTAAGCTATATTATCCTGGGAACTTTTCTCAACAAACTGGAGAGAAAAATGTAATTGGCTTGTTAATGTTTCTAGTTAGATACAGTATAAACTTGAGTTACTATTTGCCAATACAAATACTAAATGGAAATTAATACTGAATATACATGTATATATATATCTGTGTATGCATGGTGTGTGTGTGTGTGTGTGTGTGTGTGTGTGTGTGTGTGTGTGTGGTGTATTTTGAGCCATACTTGACAATACTGAGTGGATACTCTTAGCTCTATGCTAAATAGTTGAATCTGTCTCCTGCATACAAAAGATGTGTTCAACCCTTAGATATTCCTCTCCGAGTCCTAACAAATTAAAACTTACCTACATATAGCAACCAACTTAGTAAATCAATCATATCATTTTTATTTTTGGTACAAAGTAAAATTCCCTGTTTATTTTTTGCTAACAGTAAGGAGACCCAGACATAAAATAGTAGAAAGTGGCACTGAATTGGCTTGGTCGGAGTAGTAGGGGATATGAGCAGGCAGTGCAGTCTGACATGGGACTCCATTATTATTATTATTATTATTATTATTATTATTATTATTACTACTACTACTACTACTGTAGTTGTTGTCGGACTCATTATTATTACTTTTTATCCTTGTGTCCTCTCACTTTTTTTTCTTTTCTTTTTGCTTTTTTGGGTCACACCTGGCGATGCTCAGGGGTTACCCCTGGCTCTGCACTCAAGGAATTACTCCTGGCAGTACTGGGGGACCATATGGGATGCCTGGGATTGAACCCAGGTCAGCTGTGTACAAGGCAAACGCCCTACCTGCTGTACTGTTGCTCCAGCCCAACCCTTCTCACTTTCTACTCTGTGGTGCTTCATGCATAGAGTGAATCAGGTTTTTCTCCCCTAACTTTTTGTTTTGAGATACCCTTGGGGAATGTTTTTGACAAGTGGCTCCTAAGGTGTTTCCCAGAGTGTAATCTCTGAGGGTACTATTTGTTTTATGGGTGTGTGCTTGATATAACTTAGAGAATCCACTTCTTGGGCCTCCTGAGTGAGGGCAAATGGGTTTCTGGGAATTGAACTATAGGGTATTATAGCTAAAGACTGGGGCTCTTGGAAGCAGGGTAGCAAGAGACTTGCAGCAGGATTATCTGTGTGTGATCATTTGCTAACAGTGCTTAGTTCTCCACTGCCCACTGTGTGCCAGGCCCTGCCATTGGGGCTATGATAAGCAGGACACAGTCCCTGTTCATAACTCGAGGAGAGTGAGAGAAGTTTAGAAAGTGAGAGGATAGGAGTGCCAGTATGGGAAGAACACAGCACAGCAAAATAAAGCAAAATTGGCCATCGTTGGTATATAAGGCTTATTTCCTTAGATGATCTTTCAAATCTCCTTTGTTATTATTCAGCCTATAGATATATTGTGGTATAAGATTTTTTATGAGAGAATAGAATAAAAGTGGTATTTTATGTTTACTATAACTTTTGGTCATACCTCACTGTGTTTAGGCTCTGCACTCAGGGATCACTCCTGGTTAGCTCTGGGAACAATATGGGGTACTGAGGATTGAGCCTGGGTAGGCCAATGGCAAGGCAAGTGCCTTTCCCTCTGTACTATCTCTCTGGCTCTCTACTGTCCTTTTCTGAAGGGGATAAGACTGTGTGTGGTGCCAGGGAATGAACATGGGGTTGACTGTGTGCAAGGCAACCTTACCCGTTGTCCTATTCTCCAACTCCATCCTCTTCTTTTCTTAAACAGGACCCCATGCATTAGATTTCTTAAAGTTCATCTTTTCACATATCTTTTCTTTCTCCCGAGTCTAGCCCAGGCTTCCTCCAGTATATATCTTGTATATTGTTGGGTGTAGCAATGTGTTTAGATAGGCAAGACTCTGTGAACAACTTTTGCAGAAAAGGTCCAAAAGAGTTTTGTGGTGAGACTGACTGGAAAGTACTTTAGATGAGAATAAATCAACTGATATGTGACATCTTTTGTCCTTGATCTTTTCTTTTTCCTGATGCCTGAATCAGAGACTTGATGGTTGGAGTTTCAGTGATCATTTTGCAACAATGAGGCAATTTTCAGAATAAAGCTACATGTCAAAGACAGAACAGAGGGGAACGTCAGCAATCTCCCCCACAGGGTGTGTGTGTGTGTGTGTGTGTGTGTGTGTGTGATTCTTGCGTCTCCCGCGGACCCCAAGCTGCCCCAGGGAAGAGCGGAAACTCCATCAACGGGAACCAAGGCAAACTCAAAACCGCGCGGATGCACTAGCGTCCCGCGACCCTCCGTACTACCTATCTTGCATGAGGTACCAGTGAACCTTGGTTCCTATATCCTTGCCACCCACCCAAACTCTGCAAACAGGCCAGACACCTACTAACTGTACTATCTAGTCACCCAAGAACTCACATTTGCGACCTACAATAGTCATAATGGTAAAGCAACACAAAATTCCATCAAGCTCTGTGAGTGAAGTCACTAGTCCAGATGAGCCAAGCAATACCAATGAGTTAAAAACCTCTCTGATAAGGAATTTCGGAAAGAATTGTTAAGGATTCATAAGGAATTCAAAGAAGCAATGGAATGCAAAATCAATAAAATACAAGAGGACATGAGAGAAGTGAGGAAAATGCAAATGGAAATGACAGATATTAAAAATGAGGTAAATGAAATGAAAAACACAGTGGAAGGCCAGCATAGCAGAATAATAGCTACTGAAGAAAGAATTAGTGATCTCGAAGATGAGTTCCAAAGATTCTCTACACAACACCAGAAGATAGAAAAAAGACTCACAATTACCGAACAGAAACAAGAGATAATTGGGATGAAGCCAGAAGAAACAACATATGGATCATTGGGGTCCCAGAAGGGCAAGAAGAAAACCCTGATGAAGAAGAAACTGTCAAAGCCATAATTGTTGAGAAGTTCCCGGAACTAAAGAACGCTTGCCTCAAGATCCAGGAGGCCCGTAGGATACCAGCTAAGAGAAACCCCAACAAGAATACTCCAAGACACATCTTAATAAAAATGACAAAAACTATAGATAGAGATAGAATACTGAAAGCAGCAAGATCAAAGAAGGAAATCACATACAAAGGAACATCTCTAAGATTTACAGCAGACTTCTCTGATGAAACACTCTGAGCCCGAAAACAATGGTGGGATATTGTGAAAAGGCTCAATGAACTGCAGGCCTCACCAAGAATTCTTTACCTGGCCAGACTCACATTCAGATATGAAGGAAAGATACACAACTTCATGGATAAGCAACAACTCAGGAACTTCATGGACTCAAAACCAACTTTAAAAGGACTGAAGGGTCTACTGTAATACGACCAAACCCATAAGCACAACAAGCACAAACAGAAAGATGACACAAAATCCGATGACAATAATCTCTCTCAATGTCAATGGTCTAATGCACCAATTAAGAGACACAGAGTGACAAAATGGATTAAAAAATTGAACCCAACATTCTGCTGTCTACAAGAAACGCATCTGAATAAGCAGAACAAACAGACTCAAAGTCAAAGGTTGGAAGACCATTCTCTATGCAAACAACTCCTCCAAAAAAGCTGGTGTGGCCATATTAGTATCAGATAATATAGACTTCAGGCTGAAAAAGGTTATAAGGGACAACAAAGGCCATTTCTTATTAATTAAGGGGGTATGTGCACCAGGAAGAAATTACACTACTAAACATATATGCACCCAACGAGGGGTCAGCAAAATACATAAAACAACTGCTAAGAGACCTCAAAGAAGACATTAACAGTAGCACAATAATAGTTGGAGACTTCAACACTGCTCTATCAACGATGGATAGATCAACAAGACTGAAACTCACCAAGGGAATATTGGCCCTGAAGGAAGAAATGGAAGAAAGAGAGCTAGTGGATATATAAGGGCTCTTCATGCCAAAAAAAGCTGAATACACATTTTTCTCTAGTGCACATGGAACATTCTCCAAGATAGACCACATGCTGAGCCACAAGGCATACCTCAATAAAATTAAAAAGACAGAAATTGTGTCAGCTCTCTTTTCAGATCATGATGCACTGAAAATGGAAGTTAACCATACACAGAAAAAAAGGAGTCAAACCAAACACCTGGAAACTGAACAGCTCACTCCTAAACAACAAATGGGTCTTAGAAGAAATCAAACAGGAAATCCAAAGATTTCTGCAAACAAATGAAAATGAAGATACCAACTATAAGAATTTGTGGGACACGGCAAAAGCCGTGTTAAGAGGGAAGTTTATAGCTCTGCAAGCATTCACCAGGAAACAAGAAAGGGCCCACATAAATAACCTGACTACACAGCTGAAGACATTAGAAAAAAGACCAACAAAAGGAGCCCAACCCAGGCAGGAAAAAGGAAATAATAAAACTTAGAGAGGAAACCAATGAGTTGGAAACCAAAAAACAATCCAAAAGATTAATGAAACCAAAGCTGTTTTTTTTGAAAACTAAACAAGATTGACAAACCATTGGCAAGACTTGTAAGGACAGGGAAAGAGAGAACCCAAATAAACAGAATCAGAAATAAAAAGGGTGACATCACAACAGAAACCACAGAAATCCAAAAGATCATCAGAGATTGCTTTGAGGGCCTGTATGCCGTGAAACATGAGAATTTAGAAGAAATGGATAAGTTCCTGAAGTCCTATAACCTTCCACGGCTGAAACAAGAAGACCTCTAATACCTAAATAAGCCTATCACCATTGAGGAAATAGAAACAGTAATTAGAAGTCTGTCCAAACACAAAAGCCCAGTTCCAGACGGATTCACTAGTGAACTCTACCAAATCTTTAAGGAGGACCTACTGCCAGTCCTTTTCAAGCTCTTCCAGGAAATAGAAGAAACAGAAACACTCCCAAACAGCTTCTACGAGGCACATATCACCCTGATACCCAAAGAGGGAGAGACAACACAAAGAAAGAAAACTACAGACCAATATCCCTGATGAACACGGATGCTAGGATCTTCAACAAAATACTAGCAAACAGAATCCAAAGACTCATCAAGAAGATTATACATCATGACCAAGTAGGATTCATCCCGGGAATGCAAGGATGGTTCAACATTCGCAAGTTAATCAACATAATACATCATATCAATAAGAGAAAAAATAAAAACCATATGATCCTATCAAAGAGGCAGATAAAGCATTTGACAAGATCCAACACCCGTTCATGATTAAAACCCTCCAGAAAATGGGAATTGAAGGGACTTTCCTCAAGATGTTACAGCCATCTACCAAACGCCCACAGCGAGCATCATTCTAAATGGGGAAAAGTTGAAAGCCTTCCCCCTGAGATCAGGGACAAGACAAGGTTGCCCACTCTCACCTCTTTTATTCAATATATTACTTGAAGTACTTGCCATAGCAATTAGAGAAGAAAAAGGGCATCAAGAGCATCCAGATAGGCAAGGAAGAAGTCAAGCTATCATTATTTGCAGATGACATGATATTATACCTAGAGAACCCTAAATGCTCTACCAAAAACTCCTAGAAACAATAGACGCATATAGTAGAGTGGCAGCATACAAAATCAACACCCAAAAGTCAGCGGCTTTCCTATATACAAATAACGAAAGAGAAGAAAGGGATATTAAGGAAACAATTGCATTCAAAATTGTGCCACAGAAAATCAAATACCTAGGAATCAACTTACCCAAGTGTGTAAAGGACCTGTACAAAGGAAACTACAAGACACTGCTTCAAGAGATAAAAGAGGACACAAGGAATTGGAAACACATTTCCTGCTCATGGATGGGGAGAATCAGCCTGCCTTGGAGGAGGGCTGGGGGGGGGGGGAGGGAAGCGGGACGTTGGTGGTGGGAGATGGGCACTGGTGGCGGAATGGGTGCTGGAATACTGTATGACCAAAACCCAAATATGAACTTTTTAATTGTATATCTTTGTAATTGTAAAAATAAAAAATTAAAAAAAAATTAAAAAAAGAAATAAAGAACCTGCCATGGAGGAGGGCTGGGGGAGGGGGGGGGAACCGGGACGTTGGTGGTGGGAGATGGACACTGGTGGCGGGATGGGTGCTGGAACACTGTATAACCAAAACCCAAATATGAACTTTTAACTGTATATCTTTGTAATTGTAAAAATAAAAAATAAATAAAAAAGATAGAACACAAATATAGGAAATGTTTTTTCTGATGCCAGTAGAGACATTATTTCTGTCCCTAATTCTGTACTTTATATGTATTTTTTATGAGAGAAAATAGTTTTGTCTTTTTTATTATTTTAAGTAAAGGTTGTTTCAAATGTATTAGTAGCAGCTAAGTATGTAAGTGTTACAAACTCCAGACTTTGAAAATAGGTTTAAAACTGACAATTCTTGTAGGGTTGTATTGCTGTAAAAAGAATGTCACTTTTCTTCATTGTCCGCTTAACAGCTGGGACTCATCATGGCATATTGCTTATTTTCCTTTTGTTTCATTGCAGACAGATGCATTTTGACTTATTGTTACTTATCCTAATAGTAATCTTTTATTTATTTTTATATATATACACCAATAATTTGTTACAAAAATTAAATTTTAATTTATAAACATTATTTTAGCAAAGTACATTAAAGCTTACAATGGATTCTTATAAGATACATTGTATTAAGGTATAATTTGTACTAGACATAAAGTAGAAATACAAATTAAAGTGATTGCTGTAAAACTGCTTTACAATTTTTTGTTTGTTTCTGGACCATACCAGGAGGTGATCAACGACTATTTCTGTCTCTGTACTCTGGAGTGTATAGATCCCTGGGCATGCTCAGGGATGTTCCAGGGATTCAGATATCAGCCAAATGTAAGGCAGCATCTTACCTCCTGTGTTATGTTTTCAGGCCAGGATTGTGAACTTTTAAATTGGTAACTAAGGGTGGTAAATCACCAAGCTAATACTAGTTGTTTTTATTCTATACTTTCCCATTCATATTTCCTATTTTATTCACTGTGTTTCTCATGAAATGGATATACTATTAATGTGTTAATTTAAGATAGCAAAGGAGACATACAAATTATCTTTTAGCAGCTGGGACACTGAGCTGTTTGGGCTGAGTAGCATTCTTCAAAACACAGGCCATATGGAAGTAGCTTACCTTGGCTCAGCTCTGAGGCAGGTCTGCTTCCCTCTGTGCATTTACTGAAAAGAGTGGAGAGGGCTAATAGTGACTGTCCTCATTGTTTGCAGGCGACTGTCTTCCCTGTGCTCCAGTGCTATTTATCTACTCTGTCCTCACTGGGAACTTACAGCATTGTCTATATATTGTTTTCTGTTGTGATAGGCCATCTTTAATTTAGATGTAATTGTACCTATAGGAAGTCCCCAACCCTCAATTTATAGAAATCTCTCCACATTCACTTTTCTCACTTTTTTTTTTTAAATTTCAGCACCAGACCATTGGATGTTTGTGGGTATTTTGAAGAGTGAAGCCAGATTTTACTTTTCAATGGACAATGGTTTATGGCTCACTGGAGGTGTGAAAAAGAAAAGGTATAAAAGCAAAACATTAAATTTGCAGAAATGCAAAATCTATTCCTTAAAATAGGTACTTCTTTCTTTTTGGCTTTTAGAAATTCAAAATTTTTAGTCACTGAAATGTCTGGAAGCAGAATTAAGAGTGAGCTGGAGCCTACAAGGAGCTAGAGAGCAATCGGTGCTTGGAAGCAGGATTAGAAATAGCAATACTACGTTAGCATGAAGCATATGGTGCTTCTTAAGTTTGTGCTTTAAAACCCATTATTTTCAGTTCTTAAAAGTACAGATTGAACATCTGTACATTATAAGCCAGGATGCTTATAAACCCAAGTTTCCTAGGAAAACTATGGTGAATAGGTGGCTCTGTGGAGGGGGGTTCTGGAGCTTGCCCTCTGCCCCCAAGGCATAGTGGCTTTGCTTTATAAAATAATTTGCATGTGAAATCATGTGGACAAGCAAGTTATATTCAAAAGCAATGGGAAAGCATTATTAATGGTTTGAGGCTCTTTATGTTCCTGGAGCAAGCAGGTGCCCTTGGGCTCTACTTGCATAAGACAGGTCATATGGAGATGTTACTGGTGCCCGCTCGAGCAAATCGAAGATGAGGGGAAGATAGTGATAGTGATAGTGATTGTTAATCTCAAGTACAAATGAAATTGTTAGAATTTTAAGCACATCTGGATAATTCAGATTTCATTATTATTAAAATTGGTGATTAATAATAAATAATAAATAAGAAAATACAACAAAATTATTTTTATAAAGTAAAATTTTGCATTAAAGTAGAAATAAATCTTGAGTCATATTGATAAAAATATCCTACTTATTTTTCTGAGCTTTCACTTTTCTTTTGAAATGTCAAAGATCCCTAACTAGATTTCTGACATTAGAAAATTAATGATAGTTTCTTATTAATAAGGGTAATTTGTGTATTTCAAGACCCCGTTTGTCATAATGACAATACAAATGCAATTTTGCTTCCTAGAGATAATCTGAATTAGAATAATATAACAATTCTTAGAGAGAAAAAATGATGTTAGATGTAACATCATAGTTCTTAAGACTTTTTTTTTCATTTTGGAGGGAGGAAATTTAGGCAACAGCCAGTGGTGCTCAGAGGCTATTTCTAGCTCTGTGCTCAGGGATGGTTCCCCATTGTGCCCATGGGGACCATCTGCTGTGCCAGAGACTGAACCCGGCTTAGCCACATGTAAGGCAAGAACCTTCATCACTACACTGTATCTCCAGCCCCCAAGACACTTTTTCAATATAGTCCATGTGTATAATGCTGACATCATATTTCTGGGCAGGATGAATGCTACTGAAATACCATTAATGTTTAGTTTACACACGAAGAGGAGGGAGATGACTGTTTCATGTGTTTCTGACCTCTCTTGTTTCAGTTTTCAATTGAAGGACAGTAATATCTGGATACTTGCTTCAAATTTTATTTGAGACATAAATAGGCAATGGAAACATCAGATTAAAAAAGACAAGAATGGAGGCATAAGTTTAAACACTTATTCTGGTTAGGAAAATATATTGTTTGTCACTTTATTCTTGCTAACTGCGATAAAGTTGGAATACATTCACTCAAATCAGTCAGTTTGTCAGTTAAGGTGGCAGA